>LPNX010291684.1:0-15770 GCA_001517045.1 Pseudotsuga menziesii
CATAAATCACGTTAGAGTGATTCAAAAAGATTTGAAATATGGTTTTTAAATGTTATGTATTATTAATATGAATACATATAATTAATTAAAATTGAATCTAATTATATGTTGAACCAGGCTTTCAAAAATATAGCAATCTCAAACATTTGTCCATAAAATTTATTTAAATATAAAATGTATTTTAAATTTATTTTAAATGAAAAATTATTTTATTAAAATTTAAATAGCTCGATCAAGGTTTTGAATTATTCGAATATTATATGTTCATAATATGAATTATATTATAATAGCTTGATCAAGTTATTTCCTAACCCAAGGTTCTACCAATAGCTCAATCGAGGGTTATTTAAACCCTAGATCAAGCTATTGGAAAAAATTCGATCAAGGACTTAAATAAACCTCAATCAAGCTTGCATTTAGAAAATATGCGGATGCATCTTACCAAAAAAATGTCACCCATATTCATGGGAAAACCCATAACCATCAGGCCCACTCATGTTACAATTTTTTATATTACATAATTTTCTTATTTATGGTTTCTTTTTTTCTTTTTTTTATAGGTTAGCTCTATTTCAAACCCATAATACATGTCTAACTTTTCGGTCCATACTAATATTGATGAAGGTAATGGATTTAAGAAGTTTGGTGTTTATCTTGGATTTGACCAAAACATACTTAGGACCATGTTGTCCCTATTAAAAGCAATGGTTTTTAAAAATCCAAAATGAATCCAAACATGCTTATAGAATGGTTTGGCAATAGTTTATCTTGTTCCATTATTTTTATAGGAATCCAAAATTGACATCTTAGAGAACCAATCAATACTCACAAAAACACAATCATTATCATGCTTTATTGAGGGAAGACTTGATATCTAAACCATGGAGACTTACTCTTAAGGATTATTTGTAGCAGTCATAGGAGTGTACAATCCATGCTTGTGATCATAAGTTTATCAATGACATAAGAAATGCAAAATCCAATATATATGTTGATGTCCTTTCATAGAGTTGCTCATAAGAAGTACGCCTACTACCTTGTCATTGTCTTCTCCACATTGAAATGACCTACCACCTAACTTTAATGTTGCTTGCTAATCATTTTCTCTTGGTCACTTGAAGGAAAACACAGATGGCACAAAATTCCATGTTGGAAATGAAAGTTTGACTCTAATTTACCTATGTCCAATATTTGGTATGTAACAAAGATGTCATGGTTGTTGCCATACAATTGGAGCTTCAATGAAGTCTCGTGTCCATAAGAATTGAGGACGATGGTTAGTTCCATGACCAATATGTTTGTCAAGGAAGTGTGCAACTCGATTGGTGCTTCCCTTCTTATACTTATGGTAATTACTTGGTGAAATTATTAAAGGTACGTGAACCTCTTATGATGGTAGTCATTATGTAACTTTCCTTATGTCTGCATAAATTGCATAAGCTTATGGTTGATGTGGATGATCATTTCCTTTCCCAAAATATATGACTTATACTATTGGTAAGCCTAGATGATGGAGTAAAGCTCCATGTCATAAGTGGGGTATATGTGAATAATGTGAGAGAACATTTGTTTTTGATAGGCCAATGGATATCTGCGATGTGTGAACTCTACATTGGCAGCATAATATGAGGTATCTATCTCAATTTTGAAATGTTGTTGAAGATATAGCATAATCATGTCACAAGCCATGTAGAGGTGGTGCTTCAACACATTGAATGCTTTGTAATGTGTCTCTACCAAAACAAACCTAGCCTTGGCACCACTCTTGATCACTTAGATCAAGGGCCAACCTATATAAGATAACCCCGACATGAACGTGTGGTAAAATTTAGTGAAACCCAACAAACTACAAAGCTTTGTTAGTGTATTTGGGGCCAATTAGTGGCAAAGGACTTAGATATTTGTTGGATCCACATGCACACAATGCTCATCCACAATGTACCTCATATTTTGAATTATCTACATACCAGATGAGCACTTCTCCAGGTTGGCATATAACTTATGTTTCTACACGATGCTCAATGCTTGCTTAATGTGATTTAGATGTTCCTCTCTAGATCTCCTAAATATGAGGATGTTGCCAACATATACAACCACAAAAGAATTGGTGAATGGTCATAGTATGTCACCCATCATCCACCTGAATGTCGTTGGTGAATTTATTAAGCCAAAAAGCATGTCTAACCATTATAAGAAATCATTCTTAGACTAAAAGGTTGTCTTCCACCAATTAGTTGGCCCAATCGACATTTGGCGATAATCTAAATTGGGATCAGCTAAAAGACACAATGTCTTTCAATTGATTAAGTAAACCATCAATTCAGGATATGTGGTTTTAGTTCTTAAAGTTTGATTTTGTTCAAGGCTTTGGAGTCAATAAAAATTCACCATGTTCCATCCTTCTTCTATACTAGCACATAAGGGCTACCCCAAGGTGAGGCCCTTAGTAAAATGTGGCATTTTCATATTATCACTTGAATTTGGTGTTTGATCTCCTTGTTCTCAACGAGAGTGTATGTATGCATGACCATTGGGTAGAGGAGCAACCTACCTCATATTAATTGCATGCTTTACCTAACAATGCATATATACTCATTTAGGTGAGGTGAATATGTCTTTGTATTCTTCCATTAATTGATCTAGCTATCTCTATTGCATAGAGCCAAAGCCATTGTAGAGGCCTTGGTAATTTTCTTAACCCCTTCCAATTGGACCATAAGGAGGACAAATATCCTAGTTTGAGAGATAATATTATAACATTTATTAGTATTGATCAAATAAAATACAATAGTCAACACAACCTATTTATTACATCTTGAAGTATTGATTTCCTAAGGGAGAAATGACATTATAAGGCCTACACTAGTAAACAACATAACATTTCCACATATATGGTTGTCCTAAAAATAATTCACAAATTTCAAGCAGGGCATTATCTCACAATATCTCATGTCGGAATGGATTGACATTGTTTGCAAGTGACATACTCACTAATGCATATGTCTTGTCCCTAGCTTAGCAAATTGATGGTGTATGGATGTGGGTGAAACATCATTGGCGACTTTATCTTCTTGAAAATATTTGCTAGGATCAAGTTCTTTTGGCTTCCTTTGTTTACAATGAAAGGTATGGATGTCCCTTTCACCCACATTTTTCAATGGAAAATGTGCTCACCATTCTTGGGATCCTTTGGTTCTTCTAGTTGGACCTTTGCATTGGTGATGGAAACATTCGGTTCCACAACAATGATTTGTTTCTCCCTTCCATGGGATCTTACAATGTCGGGATTGAATTATATATTGAGGCTTTCAAATTGAACAATAATAAATGTTTGTTACTTGATTCCTCATTTTGTGTCAAGGAGATTTTGTGGGTGCCACACCACTCCTTGTGTCCTTCGAATTCCCATTCTTCTTCTTTACATGGAACTTTGACTTGTTGTCTTGAGGTTGGTTATCTTTACTCTATCCTTTGATCCAAAGAGCTAGGGCCACCTTTTCCCTTTTTTGTGACCACTCCATCCCCAAATTCTTTTTTACCTTTTCAATATATTTTTGTATATTCTTAATGGCGTTACGATAAGTGACTCCCAATGAAGAGATGTCTAGAAACCCCATTTTGTTTGGATGTATTTGTGTAGGCTATTGTATTGTTTTAGAGCCAAATATTGCCCAAATTCCATCATACCTATTTTTTATGCATGGTATGAAAAGTTCCAGTATACCCCAACATTGTTTGGTCTTTAGCTTGGCACAATATCATCCATAATTTATGCTAGTCTACATAGTCTCCAGCAGGAAAATAATCATCCTTAAGGGTGTCAACAAATTCCCCCAAGTGTGTTTTGTTGCATACAATTCAAAATCTCTAGCATGTTATACGCAATAAGTATCCCACCAATCTTTGACACGATAAAGGGACTTCAAGAGTGAAAAAAATAATCTTCTCATTGTTGGAAAAAAATTTTGATCTAAAAAACAACTCAACAAATTTAACCATCTCTCTGAAGCATTTGTATCTATCTTGTCTACAAACAAAGGGATATAAAAATTAACTTATACCTTGAAGGGTTTCGTTCCTCTGAAATGATTATTTGTTGAAGGTGTGTTTGTTAGTATTGGGAGTCATCCAAGGATATGGGCAAAATTGTCCAACGTCTCATTCCTTTGTCGTTCAAGGCTTCTTGAAGCAACAACCTAATAGGCTATCTTACTTCGTTGTTGTTCTTTACTTTTTATGGCATGGGAATTCATTGAGTTGGTGATGGAATTCTTTTCCAAGCTCAATTAGTTAAAGGCCAAACCCCATGTTTCTTGACCTCGTTAGGGACATGCATAGAAAAACAACATATTGTAGATTGCTCTAATACCACTAATTTAGATGGAACTGAGAACAAAATGAAAGAAAATGATATTTCCAAGTTAACACAAGATATAATATTGAAAGCATAGTATTACAATGAAAATCAAATTCTTTGAATGAATCAAATGGTGAAAAAAACTACAATGAAACAATACAAATGGAAAACATAGTGGTATTTTTTCTCTAAAAAGAGATGTGATAGTTGTGTGCATTTGCAAAAAGACTATAACAAGAGTTCAAAACTACTTTTTATCATAGTGCCCAAAAACTATAAGAGGAAAAAACCTTAACACTAGACACTGAGGTGGCAAAAGGAATACAATCCCTAGGGAGCCTAGTTAGTATGTCAACTTCCCAAGACCATAACTTTCACATCCAAACTTTGTTTTCAGGGTTATTTGGACCATTACAAAGCTTATTTCAAGCTTTGTGTTTGGTAAGATTTGCCATTAAATATGCCAAAAACACATGGTAAGGGCTTGAAAAAGCACAAAAAGTTTAGGACCTATAAAGTTGTTTAATATCTAAAAAGGTTCATGAACATCTTATAGATAGTGGCTAACTTGAATGGACACTTGGATCAATTATGTCACCTTACGAAGTAGTGGTGCCCATTGCATTAAGATCATGCATCAAACACGCATTAGATTGGGAAACTTCTTTTGCATTTTATTCCTTATAAACCATTTTCCCTAATGAAGTAGTTGGTCTACTTTGATAACTCGACAAAGTTGTATGTTGGGTGCTCTTTATTGCACTGCACATGATATTGACCAACATAGCCTACTCAATGTGGTCATGGTTGAGTTTTGTAGGGGCTAATTGCTTTGTGACTTCCAACATGTCCAACATAAGAAGAAAGTATAAACATATGAAATTGAATTTTATCATGGTGTCAAAAAACCCTTTGAAAGTTAAAAAGCCTAAAATCCAAAATCCCTAACCCTAGCTACTATGTGGCAAAAGGAATGTGGGCCTTAGGAAGCCTAGACGTTGGTACTCAATTTTCTTGGGGCTATAACTTTCACATATGAACTTCATTTTGGGTGTTATTTGGACAACTACAAAGCTTATTCTAAACTATATGTGTTTTGCAGGCCAACTAAATGCTAAGGCATCAAAATTGTCAAAACTACATGAAAAGGACCCAAAAAAGCACTAGAAGTTCAAAACCTACAAAACTATTGTAAATCTAACGAAGTTTAGGACCAGTTTTAAGACACTGGAAAACCAAAATAGCCACCAAGATAACTACAATGATTAGGAGGATGTGAATATGAATGGGCCATCCTAGTAAAAGAGGAAGTGAACTTGCAATGACCATCCTGATGGAATAACGATATTAGCTACTAATCAAATGAAAAGTTTGAAGATAGAAAGGAATATAGTTCCAAGTGGATGGAATTCGGATATGGTCCAATTGATCCAAAGAGATAGTTAATGAAGTAAATGAAACAAGAGGATAAAAACTTCACTATTAGTCCATATAAGCCACTTTACCACTTTACCTATACCATAGGTTAACAATATTTGGGGAATAAGCTTAGCATGCATTTTAAGAGGACCCATGTATTCCAATCTCTCTCCTCGTCTTACATCCCATACATCCCATATAAACACAATTGCATGTCTCTAACATGGCAATGTTGAGGGATTTTTGCAAAGAACTAAATCATAGACACAAAGTTGTGTTTCACAAAGAACTATCCTCTAGAGTTTGTTTTTCACACAGAAATAAGAAAATTAAAATTGTCATCATGATTATTGTTTCATTTAATTACATTTAAACTTTTAATTAAGGTGCTCTTATGCCTAAATTTGAAATTTTGCAAACTGGGTTTTCCAATGTCATACACACTGATTTTAATTTTGAGTTCGTCAGGATCAAGGCTAATTGGTATTCAGATTCGCGGTGGCTTGGGAGGTAGGCACCAACCTGTTTATCAATTTTCAATTATCCAAGTCTATTCATGTATTTGATTTTGCCCTGGCCAAGCTCTGCTGAATTTTATTTAAAAAATCTAGAAACCTGTACCGGAGCACACTAAAGCACAGTAAACATAGACAGGGGCCAGGGCTCAAATTTAACTGTTGTGCATATTTTAAACTTTATTCGGATGATTGACCTTGTTGTGTCTAAATGCTTAAATACCTGCATATTTTTTAAGCTTTATTCGGATGAGATGGATGATTGACATTGTTGCATCTAAATGCTTAAATACCTGCCAATCCTTGGGACAAAGAAACAACCATTTCTTTCTTTCTAAAACAGAAAGAATAAGAAACAATATTATTATGTACAAGTATTCTTTATACAGTCAGCCTGCAGGGTGGCCTTACAAAAATGAAACGAGTAGATGAAGTGGTTAAAGTACTGCCTCAACAAAAAAATTGCAACCATTCTACATTAAAACATAGCATATTTTACATAAATACCAAGGATTTCCCTTATTTGCATGAATTCTAATCTATTTCTAGTGGTTTGAATGACTCTTACGTAGCAGGTGATGGCTTTCCTTATTTTCCATGACTTTTGAAGCACGGGCTGTGATGCATACTTGCAACTGAAACTTATATTTCCTCCAATGTATCAATGTTTGGAAGTGGCCAATTTAATCAAATCCTTTCTCAATATCTTTCCTAAGGCAGATTTTGGAATCTCACTTACAAAACCTTCTCTGTGAACCTTCTTGTATGGTGCCACCTATGAAGACAGACACAAACCAAGAAGAATCAGCATATGTTTGCTACTAGTAGTAGTGGCAACATTTTAGATGTTTGATAAAGTAGCTTGCAATTCTAAAAACCTCTATTGATAGAAGTATACAGGATTTACAATGTAAATTACCTGCTGAGCTACAAACTTGATAACACTGGTTTCGGATAGTGTGCTTCTTAGTGTGCTTCTTTGTCTGGAAACCTGCAACCATGCGTAATAATTTCAAAATCATACCTATCATACACCATAGAAACTAATATTTTGAATTCGAGAATTATTAGAGCAGTACCTTAAAAGTGTTTATCGTACATGACAGTTTCAAAATAACAAGCATTGCTCAGAAGTAAATGGCAAAATATTTGCACTTACATATTACTTCAACAACAGCAATCTCGGAGAAAGAAAGTAGAATTGCTTCTAATTCAGCAGGAGCAACCTACAACATGTACAGAAAATATTAGCTTATGGTTGAGATTAAAAGAAATTAATGGAATCATTTGCAAAATTTAACAAAAATCAGGCATTAACACGTTAAGACTTCTCAAAGAGATTCAGGTCGTACCTGTTAACCTTTAGCAGAGATCACTTGTTCGTAGCCAAAAATCCACGTCCAAAGCTGAAGTAGTAGCTTCTGGATTGTTGAAATAATCTGCAATAGAGTAAAATCAAAATTTGAATTTTGGATATCAAACCCTCAAAAGGTCTGGCTGTATACATGTCCATGGCCCTTATTATGAAATTTTTCATAAGTTTCCTTTCCCAAAAGATGCAATTCTCTCAGGGTTCAGCCAAGAAGTTAAGTTCAAGTCATCATGCTAACTTCACCATAGCTATTTAAGTACTTCCATAGGATTGGATTAGGTTCTTTTCCCCTTGGATAACTCTTTTAAGTTTTCCCTTACCCCAAGTTCTGTTTGTTGGTAAACCAGTTGGTGACATGCTTTACTTCTAAGAAGCTATAGCCGGTTTTGAACTTTGCATTTTTATTGAAGGTTGTGTCTTGTTCAGTACATTTATAATCCATTTATAGCTGCTCATGAAAAATAGAAAGTCCAAGAAGGAGCACATACCTTTCATGACACAGGGGCATACATGAAGCCAAAGTTTTAGTCTTTGGCCTAACCTCTAGGCCAGTTGCAAGCAGTCTTCCACAAGCCTCAACCAGCGGGAAACCTATGACTTAGCAAAGGCCAAGACTTTCAAATACTATGAATGAGGTTAGAGTAACAGCTAGTTGGATTTGAACCTGGGTCTTTCCCAAGTACTACAAGCCAGTTACAGATTCCTCTGGATCTTAAAAAAAGTTATGTTCTTTAGTGTGAGGCAAAGGAGATCCAAAATCAGGATCCACTCTTCTTGCTTCAGTATTTGGGCAGTTCCATACTGTCCACTTTCTTCGTGGCTGTCCATGGATGCTTCTATTCCCAATGTTTCTGTCAGCCCGTAGCCTTGCAAAACTTCATGCAATCTTGCGTGAGAAAAACATAAACTTGGTACGAGTTTATCAAGATAGATTGGTCATAATTTTAATCTCAGTGGTAGTAAATCAAAGACTACATAACTTGCTTGAAGTTATGTATTCTGACAATAAGGTAAAGTAGTAAATTAAAAAATGGATAAGGGGTAAGTTAAAATCTGGTAGGAATTTTACCAAAATTATAATTTGATTTAATTGATAGAAAATAAATTTGTTTTAAAAATTAAGTTTGTCCATTTTTTAACACTTTAGTTAGAGATATTTAATGTTCAATTATATAACCCTAGGAGAGTCATATATGGGGTTAAATGTATATGATATGACCTAAAGGTGGCATATTATATACAGTTAACTCTATAAATGACACCCCTATTGTCATATCACTCAATGCAAACCTCTACACTTGTTAAATGATTATATCTAAACATAGGTAAGCATATAAACAATGGCTTAAAAGACCCCGCACATGAGATAATGATATCAGTGATCTAGGAAATACTCCAAATTACTTGTAAATGCATTATAATGTTTGGTACATAAGCCTCTATAGTATCCTATTAGTGGGGAAAACCTATATGTTAAAGTTATGTGTAGATTGAGAAAAGGTATGCCCTACCCATATGAACATTTTCTAGGCTTCAAGTTTGTCACTAGCTCTTTTTAGGTCTCAAATGCCTAATCATCCAAGCTACAACTATTTGGTGCAAAAGACAAAAGGCATTGTTTTACACAAAAGTAGCCACATTAGACAACCTCATTTGTTAAGAGGAAGGAAATCTACATAAGATCAAATCTGGAAAATAATCTAAACTTTGTTTACCTTGATATAAGTGATTCTTAACAAGAAGTGGTTATTTTTAAAAACTTGATGCTTTGAGGCATTCTTAACAATACGTGGTGCTTTGAGGCATTTCTCATGGATTTGGATGCCTCAATGGTCTATTAAGGGATAAGGCATGATCTTCTTCCTTGGAACGTCATTCCCAATCCCAAGAGACACATGCATACCACCCAACACATAATGGCACCAACATCCTCAATCATAGGACAATGATACTCTAAGGAGGTCAAGTGTGGTTGGAATGCAACCTTCTTGGCCCTCAATGGACATAAGACTCCTTTAAGGCATGAGGTTCAAGTATCCTCCGCTAATCATGTTCAATGCCCCAAGTCCCTAAGGGAGGAGAATTCATGTGTGGTGCTTCGAGGCATCATTCATGGATTTGGATGCCTCAACGATTTCTTTAAGACCTAAGGCGAGGTGTTATTCCCTATAATGCCATTCACAAGGCCCTAAGGCACATACATATTGCTTGAAATCACCTAATGGCACCGACATCATTAATCATAATCCAATGATACTCTCGATGGCTAAAAGTTTCCTTTATGGCTTGAGGTTTAGGTCTCCTCTCTTAACCATGTCCAAGACCCCAAGGCCCCAACACCCAAATTGTCATGGATATTCCTGAGATGTTATGCATGGTGCTTCAAGGCATTGTTCATGTCTTTCAATGCCTTAATGGTTTCTTTAGGTCCTGAGGCATTGTCTTCTTCCCTGGAACATCATTCCCAAGGCCCTAAGACACATACATACTTCTCAAAACCACCTCATGGCATCAACATCCCCAATCATAAGGCAATGGTACCCTCAGGAGGAAATGTGTGGTTGGTTAAAGAAACCTTCTTGGCCCTCGATGGATAGACAATTCCTTTAGGTCCCGAGTTTCATGTATTCTCCCTTGATCGTGTTCAATGCCTCAATACCCATACATAGTGCTAAAAAACGATAATGGAACCAATATACCTACTCATAAGAAAAGGTTTCCCTCGAGTAGTCCTTTGGGGTGGTTCATGGTGCAATTCTTGTCCCCATATGTTTGGAAGCTTCATTTAGGGCCTAAGGCTTTGGTTTATGCCCCTAATCATATCCAAGGTCAAGAGACCCATACTTAATGTTCAAAACCTCATTATGTTTCCTATCCCCATCTAGAGACTAAAGATACCTTGGACAATTCCTTTATGGTTCAACATGTCATTCTTGGGCCTAGATACTTGAAAGCTAATGCTAAAAATCTTTTAATAGAGCCCATAGCCCATCTTAAAGGCCAAAGATGACATAGTGACAATAGTGCATTTGCATTTCCAGAGTGTGCACACATTTCTATAGTGCATGCACTTTCCTTGAATTCAATTTATTTTTTGTGCCAATGGCAATTCCTAAATATGTGTTTGTTGACCTGGTTGGTTTGGACTTAGCTTTGAAATGACAAACTTGGTGGTTTGGGCTGCAAAAAAATTAAAAAAACTCCATTTTTCATAATGTCTCTCATTCACTTCATTTTTGGCATTATTTTTATATAGGCTACACAAGTCCATCATTAATGAAAATACACACACGTATAGATTCATGAATGTAGATTCCAAATATATAAGTTTTTTAAAATTATTATTGTTTACTATTTTTAATTAATTTTTTCTTGATAGGTATCAAAATATTAAAATGCATGTCTCACAGAATGGACCTCCTAAGGAAAATAATAAAATAATAGTTAAAATAATAAAATATTATTTATTAATTTTGGAGGAAGAAAAGAAAAAAACTACATTTTTGTTCGTATTTTCGACATATCTCCTTGTGTTTTTACTCAAATTTCGATCGAGAGAGCTCCCTAGATGCAAAATTAAATTCCGCATCCAACGAGTACCCACTCTGCATACTTTTGACGGGCCCCGCTACCCCAAAAACAAGAAATACCTGAAAAAACGTAATAAACAAGAAATACCTGAAAAAACGTGAATCATTACGTTTTTTCAGGTATTTCTTGTTTTTGGGGTAGCGGGGTTCGTCAAAAGTATGCAAAGTGGGTACTCGTTGGATGCGGAATTTAATTTTGCATCTAGGGATTTCTCTCGATCGAAATTTGAGTAAAAATACAGGGAGATATGTCGAAAATACGAACAAAAAGTAGTTTTTTTTATGATACCTATCAACAAATTTCTATTAAAAAGTTCTTTAAGACCTATACAATATTTCAAATTTAAAAGCAATTTCATTGGCTAACACATGATGACATCGAATTTGAATTAGGGTTGAAAGGCCCATTTTGAGTTGAAATTTTGTCTAATGATTGTTCCCGCTACAAGTTTTTTTTTCTTTGATCAGTTTTTTAAATAAATTATGTGTTGCAATAATACAGACAAAGATCTATAATTAAAAAAACATTGTTTGATTAAGTTAAAACCTTCGTTACCTGGAATAATGCATTGTAATAGTATAGACAAATATCTACAATCTAAAAAAAACATTGTTTGATTACATTAAAACTATGTTGCACTTACTTTGGGGATGTGGGAACAACAAGGATGGGGGGATGAGTCCCTGGGACGGCTAGAGCAGACCCCCAATTTTTCAGGGGACGACAATAATATATATATATATATATATATACCTTTTGAAAGTTAGAATTCATCATAAACATGTGTAGTTGCTTGTAAGCATAATAGTTTATACTATTATGCACATTCCATACACTTGCAAGTTTTAAAAATACTCACACAAATAAGAAAAGGACAAAGTGACCATTATTGGCACTTAATGTGAGCAAAAGGTAGTTTAGCTTTAGGAAACTTCTGTTTAACTATTTTCTATCTACACTAAGGTCTATGAAGGGTCTATGAGAAGAACACTTGTCTTTATAACAACTCTTCTTCCTTAAAATTCTTGTTTATAATGATTGGGTTAAAAAGCATTCCCCTCACAACAGGTTCTGCGTATTTTTAAAACTATGTTGAAAACCACTACAAAACAATTTGGGATATACATGCTTGCATTCTATAAAGACATTAGATCCATGTTTTAGATTAAGAAGGATATTGAATAATAATTTATTCAAATGTTTAAAACCCAATCTAGGTCTTTACTGTCCAATTGTTTTCACAGTGCTTGAGATTGGGATGGGGAAATAATTCGTCTTGAATAACTCTTGGACACTTATGTATAATATGCAAAAGTTAAGATGACCCTAAAAATAAGAAGAACAAGAGCAATACTCAAAAGGATCAAACCTTTGAGTTGTTGCAAATCTTAGTTTGATGACATGGAGGCTTTTCTACTTGTAATGATGTTGCTAAAAAGACAATAGTTAAATCACCAGAAACCCAAATTAAATCCATTATACACAACCCATATTTTGAGCTACAACTTGTATAAATTTAGATTTAGAATAATACGAAAAATATGGATGGGATAAATGATCATATTGTCTAATCATCAATGTCCATTGTTAGAATTGAAGGTACATGACCAAAACATCTCGAAAATCTGCCCGAGACATCTCTGAAATCTACTTGGAATGTCTCCAAAATCTACCCGGAAGTCCCCAAAATCCGTTGGGGATGTGTTGGGTATGACCAACAAGTCCCCAAGTCCCTAATGAAGTCCCCAAAAGATTAAGGGTGTTTCCTAGGGGTCCCCAAGTCCTTGAAACATGAGGACGACGAGTACAGGGATTTTTTTTTTTTTTTGGGGGGGGGGGCACAGGTCCTCGTGCAACATAGTGTTAAAACCATCTACCTTGCACTAATGCATGGCCTTGTAATTTCAAGGGTATAGTGAATTTCATATATATAAATATTGAAAAAATAGTGTACAAGAACAATATGTTGTTTACATTTATACCAAAAAATTTAACAAAACTCCATCACTTAAGTACTTAACACTTACATTAATGGGAACACATTCATTATGTTTTGCTTGAAAAATAACATACCAATGTTAAAAAACTTGAATTTAACATACTTATACAAAAAAATCCATAAATATAACCTATATATTTTAGAAGCTAATTCTATTTCCTACATATCATCTTCTTACACCATATTCAAATTGATTATGAAAGTACCTCAAATCATCCTTCCAAGTCAACATGTTTTTTTTCCACGTTTTCATTGCCAATAATGTGTTATGAGAGACTACTATTAGCCTGCACTTACTCCTATAAAAAATAAATTGTATAGTGAAGGGTTTTAATTCTCCAAAATGACTAGTTGTCAAAGGTGTATTCCTCAACATTGAGAGTCATTGAAGGATCTGAGAAAAATGTGTTGGAATTTTGGAATTTTGGAGCAGTGATGTCAAACAGAATTGGCATTGATGTCAAACAGTGAGTGAATGTGAGCTAATGTCATGAATGTAAAACAACGG
Organism: Pseudotsuga menziesii; assembly: GCA_001517045.1. NCBI lineage: Eukaryota > Viridiplantae > Streptophyta > Pinopsida > Pinales > Pinaceae > Pseudotsuga > Pseudotsuga menziesii. Next base: position 13,762 of record LPNX010291684.1, read on the forward strand.
AGTTAATGTGAGCTAATGTCATGACTTAGAATGCACACAACACTCAAAACATGTCCGCAGTCAAATGAGATGCCCGCAGGTGTTGGTTGGAGATGCGTGTTGCGAATTGTAAATTCTCGTAGACGTTGTGGTTGAGCAACCAAACTTCTTAAAGAATTGGGAGATTTGAATAAATGAATATAATTTATTTTTGTCGGCCTCCTAACTTGCAAGAATTAAAAAAACAATATATACTAAAAAATTATTTCTATCAAACAGGTAGGCTTTGTAATATATTTTGAAGAGGACCTTCACGTATAAATAGATGAGCTAGGTGTAACCTTGAGTTATGCATTTTGATGTAGAAATTGTGAAGTGTTGACTGGGGAGTTGAGATTGTGGCAGTCAGTGGAGCAGCAGTGAAGTGGAGTCAAGAGCATACTTTGGCTTGTGGATAATTTTTTGGGTGAAAGTTTTGATCTTACACAATCAAGATCAGAAAAGCTATATCAGGTATGCGTTTGTTAACCAGAGATTGAGTATTTGGAACCTCGGGTTTGTTTCTAAATTGAAAATCAAGAATCAACATAGATTAATTGGATTGAATTGAGAGCAAGATGAAACAACACAATATATTGCCAACATAACACCAGATACAGTTTTGAAATCATAATATTATATAGTGAAAACCAAATTCTAGCAATGAATCAAATGGTGAAAAACATTACAATGTACATAGAGATACACTATGACTAGAATGATGGCAACTTATTTTTAGAAGAGATGTGACAACTACGCTTATTCCCAAAAATATATAACATGACACTAAAACTACATTTGATCATAGTGCCAAAAAAACCCCTAAGAAGCAAAAACCCTAAAATCCAAAATCCCTAACCCTAAGTATTGAAGTGCCAAAAGGAATGTGGGCATTGGGGAGCTTAGTTGGTATGCCAACTTCCCAAGGCAATAACTTTTGCCTATGAACCTTATTGTGGGCATTATGTTAACTATTACAAAGCTCATTCTAAGCTCTATGCCTTTGGAAAATTACCTAAAAGACAAGTGATCGAAATTACTAAAACATATAAAAATGGCCTAAAAAATATACAAGAAATTCAAAACATACAACACTGCACTATTGTAAATCTAACTAAGTTTAAAAATATTTTTAAAACAACATGCAACACTACACTACACTATTATAAATCTAACTAGGTTTAAGACTATTTTTAAAACAACAGTAACCTTGAATAGCCACCTGAATCACTGCAATGAAATGGAGGATTTGAACTTGAATGGACCGTCTTAGTGGAGAAGGATGTGATTCTGAATGGACCATCCTAGTGGAGAAAAACGTGACCTTGTAATGAACCCATATTTAAATGAAAAGTTTTACAAAACTGCCAGGGATTTTTTTTTAAAAATACTAATTTTACAAAAAAATTATGTTTGGCATGTTTATTTTTTTTCCGTTTATATATTCATTACCAGTTCAAATCCGAAAAAAATTGAATAACAAAAATAACAATTCGTTTGATAACTATTTAAACTAAATCTAATTGACAAAATCTGCCCAAAACATTAAAAACAAAAACAAAGAAATAACCACTTTGTTATAAAACATGAAAGATGAGAAACAATGATTTATGTTAAGTATGCTTTATACTTAAACAGCCTGCTAGGTAGGCCTTCAAAAATGCAAGACATTAAAACAAAAACAAAGAAATAACCGTTTTTTATAAAACATGAAGATGAGAAACAGTGATGTTATGTTATGTTAAGTATGTTTTATCCTTAAACAGCCTGCTAGGTATGCCTTGAAAAATGAAACAGAGTACTTAAGCTCAAAGAAAATGATAAAAGTTAAAGTACTGCATCAACTCTGATGCAGCGGGTAATGGTTGTTTCCTTATTTCCATGACTTCTGAAACACGGTCTGTGATGCATACTTGCTCTTTAACAGACAACTGAATCTTGCTCAAATGTATCAAAGTTTGGAGGGGGCCAATTTAATCAAATCCTTTCTC
>LPNX010291684.1:16086-191693 GCA_001517045.1 Pseudotsuga menziesii
TAATATTTTGTACTGAAGAATTATTAGTGCTGATGTGTGGTACACCGAAGTTCCTTAAGAGTGTTTATGGTACATTACAGTTTCAAAATGGCAAGCATTGCTCAGAAGTGAATGGTAGGATGGTAACATCCGAGTAGAAAGAAACATTGCACTTACGGAATTACTGCAACATCGACAATCTCAGAGTGAGAAAGTAGAAGTGCTTCTAATTCAGCAGGAGCAACCTGCAATGTCATGTACAGGAAACAGTAGCTCATGGTTGAGATTAAGAAGAAATTTTGCAAAATTTCAGCAAAAATCAGACATTAACACGTTAAAGCTTCTTAAAGAGATTCACGTCATACCTGGTACCCTTTATATTTGATCAACTCTTTCAATCTGTCCACAACAAAGATGTAACCTTCGTCATCAACGTAACAGAGATCACCTGTTCGTAGCCAACCATCCACGTCTAGAGCTGAAGTAGTAGCTTCTGGATTGCTGAAATAACCTGCAATAGAGTAAAATCTAAATTTGAATTTTTGATATCCGACCCTTGAAAAATATGTTTATTTAAGGCAAACGATACATATCCATGATCTTTATTTTGAATTTTCCAGATGTTTCCTTGCCCAAAAGATGTAATTTTCTCAGGGTTCGGCGGAGAAGTTGAGTTAAAATTACCATGCTAACTTCACAATAAATAATTGAGTACTTCCATAGGATTGGATTGGTTTATTTTTCCCTTGGATAATTATTTTTCGTTATCTCGAGTCCTGTTTATTGGTAAACAACTTTTGTGACATGCTTTACTTTTAAGAGTCTAGAGCAGGTTTTGAACTCTGCATTGTATTAGAGCAGGTTTTGAACTCTAAATTTTATTAAGACTATGTCTTGTTCAATATCTTTATAATTCATTTAACGATATAGTTGATTATGAAAAATAGAAAGTCCAAGAAGGAGCACATACCTTTCATGACAGTTTGGCCACGAAGCCATAGTTCTCCTCTTTGGTTTGGAGGCAGAGGATTTCCAAAATCAGGATCAACTATTTTTGCTTCAGTATTTGGAGACAGCAAGCCAGCCGTTCCATAGTGTCTACTTTCTTCATGGGTGTCTGTAGATGCTCCTATTCCCGTTGTTTCTGTCAGCCCGTAAGCCTGCAAAGCTTCATGCAATCTTACTTGACAAAAAAGATAAGCTGTAAGCTGACCAAGATAGTTGTAAGGCCATAGCAAACCAAATATGACAGAATCTATGTGCAGGTTGAGAAAAGGCTTCTAGTTTGTGACTATCACTTTTTAAATTCCAAACGCCTAATCACACAAGCTACAGCAATTTGGTTCCCATGACAAAAACCACTGTTCTACAGAAAATTAGGAATACTACACAGCGTGGTTTGTTAAGAGAAAGGAAATCTGCATAACGTCTAACCTGTAAAATTATCTAATAAACATTCTTTTACCTTGAGATAAGTGACTCTTAAAGGCAGGTCGTTGGTTATGAAAAATGATCCGGTTCTGTGGGTTTTAATTTAAACCTTGATATAGCTAGTTAGAAGACAAGGTTATTGCTTACTACTTCAAATTCCATAATACTATGTCTGATCCCATAGCCAGGGCCAGGGCCAGATCCCTTTCACCATTCGATTTTGAATCGGACTGGTAGAAGTCTGTGTTGAATAGGTGCTGAAGGGTCAACCCTTTGTTGATAAAGGCCCTCCTTTCCCTGTTTTGTCGTTTAGGAAGACAATTTTCAAGAACTTCAAACGAAGGAGAGAGGCACACTGAAGATTATCCAGCCAAGAAAGGGTTGTGAAGGTTATCCAGCCAAGAAAGAGAAAGGAATGTTATCCCAACCAAGAAAGACTTTAGAATAAGGACCATACCATCCTTCTTTCAAAAGAAAATTGACCCAATGAGACCTTTTACGAAGGAACTTAACAGAAGAACTTACCAAGTAAGGAAAAAGGTTGAACTTTCAGGCAAAACCAACTCAGTTAGTAAGGCTTTTCAGGACTCGATCTTTTAGGTAAGCCCTTACTCGAATATTTTTTAGAGGACAATTTCAACTAAATAAGTCATTTTGAAGAATTGATCCTTTTGAGCTAGACCTCAATCATTAAAACTTGATCCAACGAGGAAAAGGAAGTGTTTTCACAGAAAAATTAAAAGACTGATTCAATGAGGAAAAGGAAGACTTTTCAGAAAACAATTTTTAATGGACTTTTTAAGTTACACCAATAATTACCCAATTTCTAGGTTTTAATTTCAGCTTTGTCTAGAATGAAAGACACCCATTTTGAAGTTTGAACTAATCAATTCCAAACGCAAGCCTGCCCTTTCTTTAAGCATACAAATTTGCATTTGAATTTTAACTTTGTAGAAAGCAAGATGCTCATCTAAACCTCAATGTCAAATGGAAGCCTTTTCTCTTTTCAAAGCATATTAATGTGGATTTATTTTCATTTTTAATAACAAGATACCCGTCCTACCATTACTTCAGATCACATCACACAAATGTGAATTTTAATTTTAACCATAGAAACAATTATCCCAGAACTACTCAATATCAAACATAAACTATATAAACCTAAAGACTCAATGCCAAACACAGACTCTATATAAAATATAGATTTTAATTTCAACTTTGTAAAAAAAAACAAACATATCAAAACTACTAAATACTAAACATGGCCCAAAACTACTAAATACTAAACCTGACCCACACTTTCTTGAAAGCATGTGATTTTGATTTACTAAATACTAAACATGGCCCAAACTACTAAATACTAAACCTGATCCACACTTTCTTGAAAGCATGTGATTTTAATTTCAAATTTTGTCAAAAGCAGGACACCCATAAAACTAAATACTAAACCAGACCCATACTTTCTTGAAAGCATGTGATATTAATTTACTAAATACTAAACATGGCCCAAACTACTAAATACTAAACCTGACCCACATTTTCTTGAAAGCATGTGATTTTAATTTACTAAATATCAAACAAGGCCCAAACTACTAAATACTAAACCTGACCCACACTTTCTTGAAAGCATGTATTTTAATTTCAAACTTTGACTAACACTTTCTTGAAAGCATATGATTTTAATTTACTAAATACCAAACAAAGCCCAAACTACTAAATACCTGACCCACACTTTCTTGAAAGCGTGTGATTTTAATTTCAAACTTTGTCAAAAGCATGACACCCATAAAACTAAATACTAAACAACGGGTTGATGTCTCTTCATGAATGTGGACTTTAATTTCAAACAAGACACCCATCCCAAATAAACTTTTCAATGTCAAACAAAGGATAGACAATTCCAGACATACCTTTAACGTTTCAATGTCAAACTTAGGATGGACAATTCCAGACATACCTTCGGTCTTTCATAACTATATTATGACACTCTCCTGGGTGGAGTCACTATAATGGGGGTGATGGTGGAGTCATTATAATGGGGTGATGGAAAATTGCTTAAATTACAATTTGGATGGTTGTAATTGCAATTTTGACTGCAAAAATAGATTTAACCATCTCAATTATCCAAAGACATTAGATTATTCAATTTCAACAACTCAAAATTACAATTTCAACAATCTTCACTAAATTTAGATTAAAAAACAATCAAAATCCAAATAAACATATCATGAAAAGTTTAGCTTAGTAACTCTATTTGATTCTGTATTTTGTTTTTTTATTTCTATATAGCAACACAAAAGAAAACAACCTACCTGTAGTACAGTTATTTGGGGAAACCGAGAAATAAACTCCTCTATAGTCTCCTTGCTCAGGGGAGCTCCGCCACATATAACAGTGTGCAATGAGCTAAGATCGTATTTATATGCAAGATCTGTGTTAATTAGAGCCAGCAGGATGGGAGGCACAATGGGCAAATAGGTCAGCCTGTACTTCTCAACTGTTACAAGCATTTCCATGAGATCAAACTTAGACAGCACAACAATGGTAGACCCGGAACCAAGCAACCCACAAGCAAAAGCTGCAAGCCCATATACATGAAACATGGGCACTGTGCACAGAAACGATTCATTCTGATTTTGAATACCATTCTCACGAATGAACCCCAAGCGATTCAGCAAAATACAAACCATAGCAATCAGATTTCTGTGAGTCGAAATCACCCCCTTGCTCATTCCAGTAGTCCCGGAAGAATAAAGCAGCGTGGCGGTATCATCTTGCCGGATTTTCACAGCGGGGGCATGGGCAGGATTCGAACTCGTGAGCTTGTGCAGAGAAGAGATGCAATTTCGGCCATTTTTAGATGTTAATTCAGAAGAAGAGGAAATGAGTACAATGGGCAATTGGGTGGCCGACAATTTGTCTGCCAAAAATGGCGTGACGAAGGCCACCACAGCTGCGGAATCTTTGGCCTGCTTCGCTATCTCGGCCGCCGTATTTAGTGGATTTGTTGTCGTGACCACGGCTCCGATGGACATGATTCCCATGCAGATGATGGGGAAATCAATTGAATTCGGCGAGAGGATGAGTACGACGTCGGATTTTCTGATGCCCAGGCTGGTTAAACCGGCGGCGAGAGATCTTACGCTCTGCCATAGTTGGGGGAAGGTGATGGTTTTTCCGGTGGCGGAGTCGATGAGGGCTATTCGGCCATTGTGGCGAAGTGAGGAGACGTAGGTGGGGAGATCCAGATATTCATCTTGCGGTAGCACCTGCGGTTTGCGCTTGCTGTAGTACGTGCCACTGAAGTTGCAGTAGCCGCTGCGGGAATCGATCCCGAAACCCATAGAAAATCTGGATGGATTAATGGACGAAAAACGAAGAAGGAAGAAAATGCCTGTGTACAAGGAAGGGTAGAAACGAGGAGATGGGATGAATGGAGCGGAATGGAATCTGGGTCTGGTCTGTGCATCGTATATTTTGAAATGTACGTGTAGCTGCTATTGGTAAATCTTAAAGTAATTCTTGGCTTTTACTTTAGTTAGTTGGGACGAGTAATGGAATTTGAGGGATAAAATGACTGTTACGAGGATAGTCAAAATAGGGTTAACTATTTTTGTGAATTCGGAGATTTATCAAATAAACTTTTTTTTGGGAGGGCAATAAATTTTTTAAAACGTAATCATATTACTGGTATTTTTATTTTGAAGGACATCAAAATTAGTAAAACTTAATCATAATACTGCTATTTTTATATTGAAGGATACCAAAATGAGTAAAACATCATTATATTACTACCATTTTTATAAAGCAACAAAATTAATAAAACATCGTTATATTATTACTATAAAATATCATTATATTATTAATAATAGTATTAATATTTTTATGTGATTATTATTATATAAAATTATACTTTCCAAATTCCAACTTTCCACTAGACTTTCACCGAATTAAGTTAATATTACTTCTATCATCCATACCTTTTTATTTTGCAAGTTGCTTTGATTTTTCCTCGAAACAGAAAAAGCTATTTAACTGAATGATTTCTATTATTTTTAAAAAGAGGAAATGTGGGGTGGTAGTTTTTGGTTTCTGAAGCAAGTCTATTCTCCAGTAGAGAAACCAAAAACTACCATCCCACATTTCCTCTTTTTGTGGAATAATGAATAAAGATATTTCTATATTTTTTTTTAACTATTGCAATTAGCATCTTAGTGCTCAATGCTCAACTAAATTATTTGAAAGTTGAGATTTGTAAGTTAGAATGTTGAAGACCTTGTTTTTTTTGGTTTAGATTGAGAAATTTGTTTGAAAATCTATCATATTGAAGAAATGTTATAAATAATTTTTGTGCATTTTTTTATAGTAATTTTACCATAATTTTTGTAATATATATAGATTTAAATAAGGTGTTGAAGGCATGAAATTTATGTACAACATTTGGAATGAAAATAATGAAACTTGTAGAATAAATGATACTCAAACAAAATATAGAGAAAAACCCACATACAAATGTAATGTTCCCAAAATTTGAAAAAAGAAATGTATTAGGCTAGTCAAATACATGTATTGGACATTATCTAACTTATGCTAAATGTGTCGTACTTTGTTTTACTGCACTTTATGGTTGTAAGTTGTTCTTACTTCCTGCTCTCTGTTTTACTGATGTGGTTATTAATGTAATGCTATGTTGTTGTTATGTTGCTTAATATTTGAATTCAATGGTTACACATTTACTTACTCATGGGTTATATTGTTTGATTATTGTTTAAGAATAATTATGACTTAACTTGTATTGTCAAAGGGTGGAGTGGCGGGAATTGTTTCCCTTGTAAACACACCTGGAAGGTAACTATTTTTAACTTGCCGCTACAGGGCTTACTTATTTCTTATGGAACTAATGCATTTCTTTCCTTGTAGCGTGCAGGTGCACTTGACAATGGAAAACTGACTGTGATGGTGTCCTAAGGACATACTGTCTATACTGCTTGGATGGAAAATATACTTGCAAACCTATCTTAGTGATTATTATTACGGTCGTTTTACGCAAGGCTGGGTTACTAGCCTATGTTGTACTGGTTACTATTATGGTTTATGAATTTATGACATTGACTTAATTACTTCTGTACTCTATCATTTACATGGTCTACAATGTATATGGCATATTATAACCTGGTCCTTAGTTTAGTAAAGTCCTTGTGTATAAGTTTGTAAACATAACAATAGCCCTCCATGTCATATTTCATATGCCATGGATCATGGGTACACCCTAAGTATTCGATACTCATGTTGGGATTTATATGTTGCATGGTATTTAAATGTGGCTCTGTGTTGGGTGGCATGAACTATATACTTTGGGTTTTGATTTATAGTAATGGGGGCTAGGGTGGCGAATTAAATGCGCATGGGAAAGGGTGGGTCTCAAGCTTAGGGCTTGGACTAACACGATGGTTTGGCTCATTTGCAAAATGGTTGCATGAGCTCTGCCTCTCGTCTGCTATGTGGTGTGGAGCTTGGAAGGTTGGCAGTATTTGGAAGGTATGTCTTCCAATCTGGTTCCGCAACATTATAATGTTGTTTAGTCTGGTGTTTTCAGCATACTTCTCATCGTGGCTTTGATTTGGTTGCAAGTTGCAGGGTTTGAACAGCGTGGGTCGTGTGTCGTGGGTCATCTTGAGGTCAACACAATACCCATTACGGGTAAGCCCTGCTGTAACAAGTTTAAAACTTGTTCCTTCTCTTTTGTGGTGTCGTGACAGAGCTTGAATCTCGTCATTTGGTTTAAATTCTTAGTTTGGGGTTTTAATGGCTGTGAATGGAAAAAGGGACTATCTGTAAAATTATGTCAAGCATCCAGTGATATGTTTATGACTTGGGGTTTTTGTTTGGGTTTAGCGCCTTCAGGCAGAGACTAAATGTATTATGTTTTTGTAATGGATACTTTGTTCAGTAATGTTGGCCATGGTGAATACTTACAAGCTCTACGATTTGTATAAATGTTTATGTTTTGGGTAATGGCGACTGCACCATTGCTTGAAATGGTGCAAGGCCTTGGATACACGACTGTGTAAACTCTTATTTTGGTTTATAATGGATGTTCTGTACAACATTTATATACTGTGTGTATTATGGTTATGGTTCTTAGTTTGGCGCTAGCTTGACTCTATGGGGTCTTGTATTGTTTAAATTCTTTATATGGATTATTGATAGCATTACTTTGGCCTTTGAAGCCATGCCATAGATGGAAATGGCGTTCCCGCCTTTAGAGCTGCGACTGTGTAATAGATGAGGGTGAAAACTCGAAGTTGAGTAACACCTTTGTGAGAATCGGGTGCCCAACCAACATAGCAGGAGTTATTCGGCCGAACAACTATATTTATTCGGCCGAATAATTAAGTTATTAGGCCGAATATTTATAGTTTTTCGAGCAAATAACTAATCCTTTATTTGGCCGAATAAACTTTAACGATAACCTTTTAATTTGACGGAACAGATTGTCAACCGGTAATTTTTATTGGCAATTCAATAATTATTCGGCCGAATAATTTTTTACCATATAAGGTCAACTGCGGGCTCATTTTCGTTGTTTCTCCTGTAGCGATTTGTCGTTGTCCTACCACCCATCGCCCCACCCATCTCGTTTCGCCACCCGTCTCACCACCTGTCTCATCCTTGTCCGTGTCACCCAAGCCGTCTGACGTGTACATCTGCCATCATGTCACCCCTTATCGTGGAGGTCTATTCAGCGTTTAGGTCTGTTTGGCGTGGAAGGCATGGAGGTTTGTTCGGCGTGGAGGTCTGTTCATCGAGGTGTACGTGGTCTTCTCGTGGTGTGGTGTTGTTGTGCTGCCTCTTGGCTGTGAGGTAAGCCTTCGATCTTAACTTTTATATTATTATTATTAAGTACTTGTTTAAATTGTTATGTGCTTGTTTCATATCATGTTAGTAAGGACATAATTACAATGGTATTAAGGACAGAGTTGAACAGCTCTACCCATTTGGACAGAGTTGAACATCTCTGCCCATTTGGGCAGAGTTGAACAGCTCGGCCAATTTGGATAGTTTTACTTATTTTAAATGATTTAAATTAAACAAAATTTAACATAAAACTTGAAATCTGTTAATGTTTTTTTTTTCTGTTTCTATATTTTTTGATTAGCTTATCTATCAACATGAAATTTTATAGAATATTTAGACAGCTCTGTTTAACAAAAATTCATAACTTTTTAATTAGCTTATTTTTATTCTTTATGTACATGAAAATTTATAGAATATTTAAAGAGCTCTGTCCAAAAGAATCCATGGTTATGTAGGAATAAATAACTCCATCAGTATGTAGCATCTCTAAATGAAATTTAAGACATTTAGACATTTAAGACTGCATAGGTTACAGCTTTCTCCAAATGGACAGATCTGATCAGCTATGTACAAATGGACAAAGCTGATCTGCTTTGTTCATTTGGACAGAGTTGATGAGCTCTGTCCATATGGACAGAGCTGATCAAGTCCCTATGTAAACAATTTATATGACAGTTGAACAGCTCTTCCCATTTGGACAACTCTACTTATTTTAAATGATTTTAATTAAACAAAATGCAATATAAAACTTTAAATATATGTTAATGTTTTTTTTTTGTTTCTATATTTTTAAATTAGCTTATTCTTATTCCCAATGTACATGAAATTTTATAGAATATTTAGACAGCTCTGTTTAAAAAAAGTCTATGACTTTTTAACTAGCTTATTTTTATTTTCTATGTACATGAAAATTTATAGAATATTTAGAGAGCTCTGTCCAAAAAAATCCATGGTTATGTAGGCTTAAATAACTCCACCAGTATGTAGCATCTCTAAACGATATTTAAGACATCTAGACATTTAAGACTGTACAAGTTGCAGCTCTGTCCAAATGGACAGATTTGATCAGCTCTGTACAAATAGACAGAGCTGATCTGTTCTGTCCATTTGGACAAAGTTGATGAGCTCTGTCCATGTGGACACAGTTGAACAACTCCGTCCAAATGGACAGAGCTAAACAACTCTGTCCAAATGGACAAAGCTGATCAAGTCCCTAAGTAAACAATTTATTTCTGTATGTTTTTTCGTTGGTAGGCGACAGGATTTCAAAACCTTTTCATTTTACTTGCTTGAGTTACAACTTCAGCTATAGTGTAATAACTATATAGTTTTGTTCTTAACCTCTACTATTTGTTTTAGTCCATACAACTACTAGCCTAAGTATAAGTGCCATGGCACTTTATGAGTATCTTAGTCCATGATGCATTGCATTAAGTAACATTGCCATTTCATGCTTTTATGAAACATAGAGAGAAAAGGTTAGATAGATAAAAGCAAGTTTAAAGAAAAAATTACTTTATCTTCTTATGGGGATGGAGACCAAACCAACTAGAAGTGTAACATAAAATGATAGGGATAGGCTGGACTAATGGGGGTAATCCATAGGTGTATGTAGTCAGTCCCTAGACGCTCGCCTTAGTCCAAGTTGAAATCTATATGTCCTTGCCATTTGATGTGATAAATCCATGAAATCACAACAGTTGATTGATAGCGGTTAGTTGATTCATTGCCCTTACTCTTCATTGCTTTATACAACTAGAGGCACTAGGATATATAATTCATTGTAAACACTCCATATCCTAGAAGAAGGGAAGTGGAAGTATTTAAAGATGAGAAACGAAGAGAAGGCAAGGAATAGTCTAGAAATACTTTCTCCCTATGAGATTCAAGGATGAGCTAGCTGATTCACCTACGATTTAAGTTCAGTTGAAGAAATAGAAGCTCTATCTATATTTAATAGTGATGCTCTCACTAACAAGTCTATAATGACTAGGTCGCTAGTATCCAGCAGTAGTGTATGTCTGTAGAGTAGGTAAGTTCTTGCACTTGCCTTAGACTATATTTTATACTTAGCAAAACATAGTTCATGCACATGTAGTTAAAGGACAATTAGATAATATTAGTGATATCTAGGTCCTTATTGAAATATTAGTTTTTATAGTTGCTAGGTCTTTGAAGTTGATTAATTAACATGTAGAAGGTTAGGCCCTTAGTGATTGAGGCATTATGGCTCTCGAACTTCAGGCCTAGATATTTAGACTTGACACACTATCTCCCTGCATTTTCCACCTCTCGACTTGCAAAATTGTTTGATGGATCAGCATGTTTGGCTTCAAATTACTCTATGTTTCAACTTTTGGCCTCTGAACCAAAACAAGTTTATGGCATGTGTCGGGGTCAAAATGTTATACAACGTGCGTAGAAACCATCATATACCAGTGTATTTAGTGGATTTCGGGATCTTCCTTATCACGAAGAAGCCTCATCGTCTTTATATATGTTATTTCTCCATACCACCTTTGTTTTTCTATTTATATTACATTGAAAGCTTAATTTTAATAGTAGCTAGATCTTTGAAGTTGATTAATTAACATGTAGAAATTGATATTTGTGTTAACTTGTAGATATCATATCCAATGGAAAGAGAGCCGCCTTTGAGACAGAAGTGTAGGAGGTCATCACATTCTTCGAGATTTGGTGTCCAAAATGAAAATCGAAGATTATCGACTTCACCTCGAGACTCAAGCCTATTGTATAGTTCACATTCATCTGATCATTGACGTAGCGATAGTGGTAGAGATGATTCCCCTTATCATATATGGGTGAACATGGATCTCGACCTTATGTACAGGAGACAAGTGTGGAAGTAGAGCAAGGTTCGAAAGAGGCTCGTCATCCTACACAGGGTGGCAAAGGTCGAGCAAGGATGCAATATGTCTAGCTAGCTGAGGGTTGTACGCCCATTACGACCTATCCATCAGATTTACTGAATGAGATTCCATGGGAAAGTGGGCTTCAACAAACAACTCTTGAAAGTTGTAGGGCTCACTATGACAAGTTGCAAAATGATCTTTCTAGTTTGGATCTCACTCCAGAGAACAAACAAAGTATAGAGATGGTTTTGTTATCTTTACAAAAATTCATTGAGGTATATGAGGATCTTGGACCAACAACAGATGGTTTTGTTGCCTTGATGCAAAGAAGAAAGGCAGAAGTGATGGGTTCAGATAAGTGGGCTATTGTGAAGGAAAGGGTGACTAAAGAACAGACCAACTCAATGTTCAACTTCAAAGAGGGCCTAAAGCGAAAAGCATTGAAAGTGCAATATTTTAAGCACCCTGAACGTGCACATTTTTTATATGATCAGTTTCTTGCAGCCTATGGTCGGTTGCCATGGAACGATGAAGTTCCTAATTACTTTGCTAGGTTTTTTTATGCTGAGTTTTTTTTTAGGAATGAAGCCAGACTATACTGATATTCATTCTGAGTTTTATGGAGTTGGAAAGGGGAGGATATACAATCGAAAATGTGCCCTTAGAGATCCTAGTACTCTTCGACCTCCACCTCCTATATCTCATCCACCTAGGCTTATGACTTACAAATCAAAGATGGAGCCCACATCACAAGTTGGGACAACTACAAGGAATAATGTTGTCGAAGGTTTGACTTCGGCTTTTGTAGGAGTTGAGGTTGGATTGAGTGGAGAGAAGGCTCGTGCCACTATTCGACAAAATTTTGTTTACAAAACAGATGATGAGTTATATTGTATGGGCATTGAAGATTTAAAGGCCTATGTGAAGCTTTGTCATAATATAGCTTCGGATAGAATATCTGATGACACGTCAAGCATAGGAGAGGTTTGTGTACTTCCAATCTATTATTTTTTTATTAATTTTGAATTAAACTTTTGGTTACATTATATCTATGCATGGTAAATTATTTTTTGATGTATAGTAATAAATACGTTACATAAATGTTTATTGTTTTTCGTTTTCTCGATTGTTAAATGAACATAATTTTAGAGTCTCCACTAGTCAAAATGCTGGAAATGTAGAAGAGCATATTGGAGAGGTATATTTAAAATTTACACATTTATATTTATGCTTGAAAGATTTTTTTTTTTAAATTTAACTATGTATCTTATTGTTAATTTGACTTATTTATGTAGGTTTCATTATATTCAAACTTTTTAGATAATTTTTCATCTATTGTAAGCTAATGTTTTATTTTTTTGGTTTTTAAGTTAATTGCTAAGCTTAATATTTTTTGCTTTTACTATGAATTATTTATTAACAAAATTTAAATTTTAAAGGAAGAGAACATATTGAAATTGGAGGTGAAGATATAGGTTCTTTGATGGATGTGGATATTGGCACCGAGGTAATTTTGTTCATAATTGAATTGTTCTTTGATATATATGTTTAAATAGTTTAAATAATGTTTGACATTTGTAAATTGCTTTTATATATGTTGAAGCTTGGGTCTCTTCGATCTTTTTGAGGCAAAGAAAAGATTCCATTGGACGATAGTGTTGGAATTGTAAGTTTAATAAAATAAAAAAATTATTTCGTTTAAAATAGTCTAAATAATTTGTAACATTTATAAATTGTTTTTATATATGTTATAGCTTGGGTCTACTCCACCTTTTAGAGGCAAAGAGAAGACTCTGTTGGATGATAGAGAATTGGAGGTAATTTTGTTGATAATTGAATTGTTCTTCGATATATTAGTTTAATGTTTTGATGTTTTGATTTTGGTTTAAAGTTTTTTAAATAATTTATGTTTATCATAATCTATTTTTATACATGTTGTAGATTTTTACGAGTCCAAGGGAAGACCCTGGTCGAGGATAGTGGTGGACTTCTATTTAGAGAATTATTTACATTGTTTTTTATATAGATATATATGTTGTAGTTGACTTGGACATGGAGGAGCTTAATTTTTGGATTATATACATGTACTTTGAACTCATATGTACATAATTTTTGGATTATATACATGTACATTGAACTCACATGTACATGATTTTTTTTTGGATTATATACATGTACATTGAATTTACATGTTCATGATTGTATTTTTGGATTATATAAATGTGCATTGACCTTATATATTGTTTTTGGGATTATATACATGTATATGTAAAGGTTAGGAATGTTAAGAAGTTTTGATAGATGTAAATATATGAATGTATGTAATTTATTAAATTAATGTTTCTTGTTGAAAAGTTGAGAGTGATAGAAATGCTATGAAGTTTTGATAGGTGCAATATAATGTTAGAAGTGAATGTTTTGATATGTGCAATAATAGGAGTGAATGTTTTGATAGGTGCAATGTTAGGAGTGAAGGGGAATGGGGGAATGTTAGGAGTGAATGTTTTGATGGGTGCAATATTATGAGTGAATGTTTTGATAGGTGCAATGTTTGGAGTGAATGTGGAAATAGGGGAATGTTAGGAGTGAATGCTTTGATAAATGCAATCTAATGTTAAGAATGAATATATGGGGAATGGATATGGAAATGTTAATGTTAGGAATGTTAAGAGTTTTTATAGGTGCAATGTTAAGGGTGAATGTGGGAATGGGGGAATGTTAGGAGTGAATGTTTTGATAGGTGCGATGTTAGAAGTGAATGTGGGAATGTTAGGAGTGAATGTTTTGATAGGTGCAATATTATGAGTGAATGTTTTGATAGGTGAAATGTTAGGAGTGAATGTGGAAATAGGAGAATGTTAGGAGTGAATGCTTTGATAAGTGCAATATAATGTTAAGAATGGATATATGGAGAATGGATATGGAAATGTTAATATTAGGAATGTTAGGAAGTTAATGTTAGGAATGTTAGAAAGTTTTGATAGGTGCAATGTTAGGGGTGAATGTGGGAATGGGGGAATGTTAGGAGTGAATGTTTTGATAGGTGCGATGTTAGGAGTGAATGTTTTGATAGGTGCAAATATATGAATGTAAGAATGAATATAGGGGAATGTTAATGTTAAGAATGAATATATGGGGAATGCCATGTTAGGAGTGAATGTGAGAATGGGGGAATGTTAGGAGAGAATGTTTTGATAGGTGAAAATATATCAATGAATGTTAGGTAGTTTGAATAGGTGTAAATATATAAATGAATGTTAGGAAATGTTCGGAAGGTTAGGAAGTTTTGATAGGTGCAAATATATGAAAGTTAGTTAATTTATGATTATAGATGTAGTGTTGAGAAATTGAGAATGTTAGGATTGTTATAAAGTTTTGATAGAAATATTTTTTATTACTAAGGTAAAATTAGAAACTTGATTCTGAATTTTAATATTTTTTATACTAAGGTAACATTATCAATTTAATTATAATATTTATTTTATATTCCTTACAAGAAAATAAAAGGAGCACTACAAAGAAACAAACTACAAATAACATTCCTATATAACCTCCCAAGATTTAAAGAAAGGTGATGAAATGAATAATGAAAAACAAAAAGAAAGACGTGTAGAGTTACAGGGAGAATTCAAAAAGTTAAGGCCCTTCATGTTTGATGGAGAATTTGAGGAAGCGATAGAATCTTGGTTGTTAAATCTGCTCCGTGGTGGAAGGAGGCTAAGAGTGTCAGTAGCATATGTAGTAAAGAGTTGAGTTGGAAATGTAAAAAAAAAATATTGAAAAAATGTATATGTCAAAACGATATTATGATGAGAAAGCTCAATAATTCAATGATTTGAGACTAATATTGTTAACTATAGAAGAATTTGTAACTGAGTTTGTAAATTTACAACGTTATGTACCATATCTAAGAGTTGAAAAAGCTAAGGCATACAGTTTTATCAGTGGTTTACCCCTAGTGTATAAGGAAAAGATTGTGTTTGAAATTCTTCAACAATGGATGAAGCAATTAGAAAGGCCTAGTTGTGCTACCATTTGTTTAAACAAATATCCAAATTCAGTAAAAGTTGGAAAAATAAAAAAAATTGAAAAGAACGATTAACATAGGAAAGGATTTAAACCCTCACCTTTTGGAAAAGGAACAAGAGGTCATACTGATAAAAATTACAACAGGCGAGGTTCAACCAATAGCAATGGGGTAAATAGTATAGAAACTTTCAGTGGAGGATGGAATAGTAACCTGTAAGCACATTGCAGGAAGCTTGTACTGTGAATGACATAGACAGAAATATCCCTATAGTTAATGTTTCTTTGGAATATCGGAAGGTGGACCATCAATCCACCATGTTGGAAGTAGAAGGTAAAGTTTTGAACATACATGTTTCAATACTTATCGATTCAGGGTCTAGTTTAAGTTACATTGCATCAAAAGTAGTTGAAAAGTATAAACTTAGTAAGTAAAAACAAAAAAATGCATGGTTGGTATAGCTGGCGACAAAGGTAAAAATGAAAGTTACGGAGATAGTTAAAGATTTGTTATTAGGTTTTAATGACTTGGATACCTCAGTTAATTTAAATATACTTCTCCTAGGATCCTATGACATTTTGATAAGTATGGATTGGCTAGAATTTCATAAAGATGTTATCGACTATTTGCATAAAAATTTTAGTAGTGTGGATGAGGAAGATAAGTATCACGCAATTAATGAAATTTATAGACCTTTATCTACACGACAAATTTCAGCACTACAACGTAAAAAGTGTATTAGGAAAGGGTGTCAACTTTATGGCATCAAAATTACAGAATTTGAGCCTGAAAAATAAAAAATGGAATTAGAATAATTTCCTATTTTAAAGGAATTTGAAGTTGTATTTTGTGATAAGATATCAGTATTACCACCTAAACGATATTTAGATTTTAACATAGATCTAATGTCATTTTCAACACTAGTATCATGAGCTCCATATCATATGAGTATCCCAGAATTAACTCAATGAACAATACAATTACACGAGTTGCTATAGATAAGGGATATATTAAGCCTAGTGTATCTCCTTGAAGAGTACCTGTTTTGTTCGTGGATGTGCTAGTAATATGATAAATTGTAATGTATTATTATTGTTTACTGTTGTGCATGGATAACTTATAGTTGATGAATAGATAACCAACCATTGATAGTAGATAACTAGAAGAACACGAGCTAAAAAAAAATTCGGCAGATGAAATTTTTTTCGGCTGACAATTTTTTTTTTTTCGTTTGCGTTGTAAATAACGGTTCCGTAACGGAAAAAATTGTTCAGCCGAATAACCTCTGAGACCTGAAACCTACACAATTTTTAGGTTTCTCCATTTTCAAAAGGTAAAATGGATGCCTTACACTACAAATCGACTGTCGGACTTGATACCATTAGTTTCGTCATTGAATCTATTTTCCATAGGTATGGATTTTGTTGTGTATAGGTGAGATCCGCTATTTTTTTTTTGTTGTTAACATGTGTCGAGTTTCGTTTCATCTCTTTCAACATGTGGTGAAATGAAAAATATATAAATTTAAAAATACACCACCTAAAAAATTGAAACAAATATCGTGCGCTTAATTGGAGTGTCTACTTCAAAAGGGTATTCGTAGATTTTTAAATTTTATAGTCAATTGCGAGAAAAGTGGCGCAACCAAACACATGTTGAGAATTGACAAGGTTTCCCCATTGATCGAATTCAAATAAATATTATAATTAGTGTATAGATCCGTTGGTTACAAATTTATAGTCATCGCAATAGTATATTGTGTGTAGATTGTCGTAACATATTTTGTTTTGTAAAACACAAGTTTAACAATGATTTTAGTGGCACAACCAAACATGTCTATTTTTTAGTCCTTTCATTTTATAAAGATACACTGTCAAACATTTTCCGAAATGACATATCAAATCTCAATAAAAAAAATTGAAAAAATTATGAATAGAAAGCTAACATAATTCTCTAAAAGTTTTTTTCACTTGAAAGTGAAATTCTAAACGAAAATATCACTTTCGTTTGCCCAAAGTTGAAAAACATGAAAAAATCAAATTTATTTTCTCATAAGACCCCCCAAAATAGACACCCATATTCATGGATTCACCCATGAATGAAATATCGTTTATAGTTTAATTCGTGGTTGTAGTTCTTTCATGTGTATTCAAGTGTAAGAGGCTGTGACTGTGAGCTTATCCCTTCGAATGAGTGTCGTTGCTATTTGCTTAGCGTTGATAGGATTTTAATGGGTTATGATAGTGTTTAACGTTTTACATAGAAACGGCTGTGAGCCATGAAATGGTTACAATGTATAATTAATTAGGGTTTTTATCCTATGTGTACAGATATGTTGAAAGGTTTTACGACCTATGAATGTGAATTCAATAGCGTGGTCTATATAGTTGACAGCCGAAACGTTACAGCATTTGGTAGGATGATAATGAAACCTACAGGATTCAATGTGGTGATTTGTAAATGTAAACGGGTGGACTCCATAGGATTTGATCCTAGGTTATGATGGTTGTAAATTTTGGTTAATGTAATGATTTGTTTGGGCATTCATGCACACAGGATTCGATCCTGAGACCTTTGTTTATTTATACGATGTTTTAAAGAGTTATGTGCATAAAATTATGGGTGACTTATTATGTGGAAAGTTGATTAGGATATACGATTTGGATAAATACATTTTGTGTATTAGTTATGTGGTTTGGTTATTATGAATCAGATTGATTGTGTTTAGGATTGTTTATTTATATCATGAACTTCAGACCATTAGATGGTCTCGATATCTTGACTGTATATTTGATTTATGAACTACTTTTAATAATGAGAAATGGTTTGTTTATAATTCTTAGTTCTTTATAATCTGTATACAGACCCTGAGAGGTCTTTGATGGTTTTAGTTTGGCATCCGTAGCTTTATTACTTTGGTTATGGTTCTGTTTAAATATATTTTCGAAGTTAATGTATTTTATAAATTATGTTTAAACGTTTCTTTTTAGAGCTTATGTTGATATTATAGGTGCTAGTTGGTCTGTTTATATTAAATATAGGTCTGTTGGCAATGTGAAATATGCAAGTAGAATACATAAATAAATATATATAGGCTCTGTTTTAAGTAGTTTTGGGTCTTGGGAATAAAATTAAAAATAGGAAATAAAATGCATAAATAAATTTGGAAGAACAAAACCCTTGAATATATTTAGACGGGAAATAAATGGCAAACCTAGTGTTTAAAAATAAAACATAAAATATCATAAACATGAAATAAGTTGCAGACATAGATTTATAAGTAAATCATAAACCCTTAAGTTATAGAACATGAAATAAATGTCAGAAATAAACTAGGGAACAACATCCTTAATACTTAACCAGAAAATGTACTAGACAATGAAAGGAAAAAAATCAAGAACCTCATACCTACAAGGTGAATCTATTTCAATGGCTAAAAACCTGCACACTCAATTACCCAGCATTAACAAATTCACAGAAAGATCTGACCTCTGTATAGATAACTGAATCATTTGGGAACTACCATGTTCCACCCAACCATGACCTGGAACCGTTCCTGGTCTTAATCCGGATCCCCCTAAGCTGGTTCCAACATGCAAGTAGCTTAGAGAATAATCAGTTCTCTTTTTTCCTCTTAGGAAAATATTCTCCAAGAACTCTCTTGAGAATAATCAGGAAGAATAATAAATCACCCAAAAGATGGAAGACCCCCAAGCCTCTCTTTGGCTTGGGTCTTTATAGACATACTTTTGAATCAAAGGGGCAGTTAAATCAAGAACCATTTGATTTCTTAATTTAACTCTTTTATTTAATTTAGGCACTTTTAATTTTAAACTTAGGAACTTTTAAATAGTTCCTATTTAGACTCTTGTAAGTATTATATTATTTAATTATATTTAAATAATAATAATAATAATGGATGGAGCCTTTCTTTAATTCTTATACTATTAATATTATTACTATGCTTACCCTTTATACATGTCATGTATAAAATATGTACTTATATATATATATATATATATATATATATATATATATATATTATTTGTTAACATTTGTCTTTAGGTATCATATAACATGATCCCTAAACTTAGGACACTTTCTTTATTAAAGCCGTCAGGTAGGTGGTTAGGTCTACTAGGCTAGGAAACTCTAAACATCATTGCATGTTGGATTCCCTCATATAACATGGTAGTTATTCAGTACTTGATGAGATATAGAAATTCAAAATTTAATTTAATCACTTATAAATAAGTCAGATGAGATCAATATTTTACTTGAGTCGTTTTCACTCGACATCATTAATTCTTTTCAGTAACTCCTAGTACTTATCTAGATCCCATACTCAACGCTAAAAAACAGGGAGTTACAAACTTAGTGCAATTCCATAGCTCCTCGCTCAACACCAATTCTAGGATGTACTTGTAGGATACACCTAGGGATACAATGGCCAAGGATCCAATGTTCCAGATCTTATGCTCAACATCAACTTGGAAGTCTCTACAGAGCCGGCCCTTTTTCATGCTGGTTGTAGGCCTTGCCCTCTGCAAGGTCTTTCTCTATAGATCTAGCCCTTTTTCATGCTGGTTGTAGATCTATAGAGCCAACCCTTTTTCATGTTGGTTGTATACCTTTCCCTCTGCAAGGTCTTCCTCTACAGAGCCAACCCTTTCTCATGCTGGTTGTAGATCTACAGAGCCAACATTTTTCATGATGGTTGTATGCCTTTCCCTCTACAAGGTCTTCCTCTACAGAGACAACCCTTTTTCATATTGGTTGTAGGTCTAAGCACTTATATCCGACCATGGGAGGAACCAATCCTGCCACCATGTCAGAAAGGCACAACACTTACATCTGACCATGGGAGGAACCAATCCTGCCACCATGTCAGAAAGGCACAACACTTACATCTGACCATGGGAGGAACCAATCCTGCCACCATGTCAGAAAGGCACAACACTTACATCTGACCATGGGAGGAACCAATCCTACCACCATGCAAGAAGGGCTTATGGACTCATCACCTCCCCTTAGAAGGAAACTCGATCTGGAGAACACCAAGCTTCTCCTTGAAGTAGTCAAACTTCACTCTGGCTATTTCTAGCATAGAATCACATCAGGACTGATTACATCCAAGGATAACCTGCGATCTTCTCTAGGACTGATTACATCCGTGGACAACCTACAGGACTGTTTATGTTTGAGCAACCTAAGAGCTTCGCTAGAATTTTATGCTCAAACAACCTGTCTCACCGATTATGTTAGAACTCCCTCTTTTGAGAGATCTCGATCTAGATCACAAATTAGAGCTTCACTGCTCCTCTCTCCCAAGTAGCCGAGCAAGTGGAAACATATTTTTCTTCGTCTGTACTCAGCGCCATACATTACTCCTTCCTACTAAACCAAGAGATCACACCTGATCCCATACTGAAGCAACACCCCGAAGTGCTCTTCCCATCAATGAAACTTCCTGCCCAATATGAATCCACATAACCCTCCGGGTTAATCTTCTTATTTGTATCATACTTGAGCCCACACTCAACTGTACCCTTTAGGTACCTCACTGCATGATTTGCAATTACCAGGAACTAGCTTAGGTTGTCCACGACAAAGCAAATATCCGGTCTTGTGTTTTCCAAGTACATCAATGACCCAATCATCTAATGATACATCGTGGCATCAGCCGACTTTGATGAAGAATCACTTAAAAGCTTCAGGTTCAATGCCATAGGTGTGGCCATGGCCTTGTATTCCATCACCCCTAACCTCTTTAAGATCTCCACTCCATACTTCCCTTTTCCAAGGGGGATTCCATCCGCACTATGCCACACCTCCATGCCTAGAAATTAGTGCATCATACCCAAGTATTCCATGTCGAGCTTGGCAGCAAGTCTCCTTCTTGCATCTTTAATGAGTTCCTCTTTTCTTGTCAGGAACAGGTCATCGACATATAACAGGAGCATCACTAGTATTCCGCCTTCAACCTTGAAGTAAAGGTTGGAATACGCTTTACTCTCAGTAAATCCTAGAGCCATCAGTAAGTTGTCCATCCCGTTGTATCATGTCGAACTTCAGGATCTTCTGCAGTCACTCCCTCTAAAGTAGAGCATCATTCTCCCTCTGCCTTGTGTACTCTATGCATTGAAACATTATGTACTGGAGTGACAAGTAGCTTCCTCTACTACTAATATTCTATGTATCCATCTAGGGCCACTGGATACCAAGATCCTCTATCTTGAACCTTTTCAAAAATTCTTCTCGCACCCATCTGTGAGCTTGTCATAATATATAGGATTTCATCTTCATCCTTGTATCAAAGGTTAATAATTTCATCACTCTAAGTGATCTTCAAGCTCCTCATGTATGTGTTATCCCATGGGTTCCTTCTGTGCTCGTACAAGGCCTTCTTTAATTTTCACACATGAGTCTTCTTGTCATGTGCCTCAACTCCTAGTGGTTGCAAATGTCTCTTCGTAGTCTATGCCTTCTTTCTATGAGAAGCCTCGCGCTACAAATATTTCCTTGTATCCCACGATGTTTCCATCTACTGCATGTTGGATCTTGTAGATCCATATGGAAGACACTATTGACTTCCCTTCAAGTATCGATACCGCATCCTAGACATCATTCTTCTTGAACTGGTACTCTCCTTCCCTTTCTTCTTGGCTACTTCTTCATAGCTAGAAGGCTCTACATCAATGATGTCGCTCAACAGTGTCACATAACTAGAGTGTGTTTGAGGCCTCTTGAAGTCTCGTCATACTATTCTTCATTTTGGATTATTTCTTGAACTGTCATCACTTGTTCTTTGGAACCAGTATCATCCTTATTTTCTTGTAGGTGATTGTATGTGATATTTCCTACAAGTCAAATGCATTAGTTGTAAGGTTAGAAACATTTCATAAGGCACGAAAAATTCTTATGCATAAAGATATAATCATGCAACTATTTTATCCAATACAACATTCATCCATATCTCGCGGAAACTTTCTAAATGCCTTCCATCTCTACCATGACATCATTGAGATTGTGCACTAATCCAATATGTCAGCAAAAAGGTTTCATTTTAGATAAGTAGAAATGGAGAGTTGTATAGAACCATGTGCTGCTTACCCATCACATGCATATTAGTAGCATACTATAATTAGTGCAACCATTCAATCATGCATAATAACTAAACAATGTCATATAAACAACTAGATATATAGGAAAAGACAATTCAAATACTTATCTTTATTTGTTTCATGGGTAGACTCCTTCTTGAGCCTCCAGCTTCATCTTCTTATTAATTCATAACAACATCATTTCTTATACAAATGCTAATATGGATAAGAGGTTCTTCAAGAGTTGAGTCCATATTCCTCATCGCTTGAGGGATCTTCTTTGGATCGTGAGAGATTGATCTTCAGTTGCTCCCATTTTCTCTTTTGTTATTATGAGTCGAGCTTATTCTTTTGTGCACTCTTCCCAAAGTCTGCTGATGGTATTCACTTCCTTCTTGCACAAATTCCTCGAATAAATGAATCCCGTGATCCTGGGAGGCCATTCAAGGTGGTTTTAACAATATTTTATTCTTCTTTGATTGATTCGTTATAGCATCGAACAATTCCTTTTGGTGTCTTCAAGGATGACACATGAGGAGTGAGATGATCTATAATATAATATGCCATGATTCTCTTGGTTCTATCCTTAGCCTCATCTCCCTCTGGCTCTTATAACTTCTTTAATGAAATACTAATCTAAGTCAATTTCTTCAAGGATCATGGAGTTCCTATACTTGTTCCAATTTATATTCTTCCCTTCAAATAGCTTGGTCAAGGAATCAAACATCTCTTTAGTTGTATTTAGGGAAGAAACTTGTGGTATAAGGTGATAGAATCAGCAATAATCCTCTTGGCCTTGACCAAGTTCTTCTTGTGTAAGGCTTTTAGCCTCATCTGCCTCTGGAACTGGAACCTCTCCACTTATGTAGGTGTCCAATTCATTTTTCAAGAACTAGTGAGATCCTATACTTCCATGCTTGGAAGTTGTCATCTTTACCAAGCTTGTCATCAAGCTGGTGTGATTAGTCATTTTGAAATGAGAACCTCAAATGTAATTAACAAAAATTTAGATCTTACCGATTTGAGGTGTCCATCCTGGTTCCAGAGTTGCCTGATCTAGGGTTTGTTAGGGAAACCCTAATTTTCAAAACTTGGAATTTTAAACTTATGATTGGATAGAAATATGGGCCTCTTCAAGGCAAGCTATCCAATGTACTTCTTTTATGAAAAAAGTGGAGGGAAGCTCTCAGAACAGGAAGACCTAGTTTTCCAATTTCTTCTGCAACAATTTTTGATATTGTTTTTGGGGTATCTCTGAAATTACTGCTCCTCTATGTCTGAAAGTTCTTATTGAGGTATCCTCATCTATATTCTTTCCAGCACCATAGGTTTTAGTAGAATTGGTTTCACTATTTGGGATTTATGAGCATTTTCCCAAGGTGACTTATTTCAAGACTATTCAGCATAGCGAACTTGTACAGACTGCCACGTGTTATTGTTTCACCTTCAAGGTTTGAAACTTTTACCACATAAATTAAAGTCTGTACCCTATCTAGAACATATTTCAAAATTTCATTTGGAACTTCTTAGCCTGCGATATAGCAATTTTCCGTAGGTGTCCTTTTTAGGGATGAATCCAGGGAGAGGCTGGAACCCTGATTTGGAGGAATCATATGTCCCAGAATATAGAGAATATGAGGCTGAAACATTTACACTAGGTACATCAGGAATTTATCTTCGTCCTGTAAATGTTTTGGCTCTTGATCCTTCTCCAATCTCGAGATATATCGAATGCACCAAAATGACTAGTTTTAGTCTTTTAGGGTTTTCTAGCCCGGGGTCAAGTTAGGGTTTGACTTTCTTGGAGTTTTACCCAACCAAAAATTTTGATCTTGGTCTCTAAATTTCGATTTTGAGGAGGATATAAACCCTATGCTAGGCTCACTCAAAAATTTCTCTTCTGTGAAAATCCCTAATTTCTTGCAGTAGTGATAGGTCAAAAACTGAAAATGCCCGAAATCAAATTATGCTTTGACAGAAAGATGCACCCTTCAATGGAGAGTTAGCCTAGCCCCCTTTTGCTAATGATCTGTGGAGGGACCCCCAAAAAGTAAGAATCCCTAGCTTCTGCAACTGCAATGTCTTCTTCTCAGGTTAGCTCTAATACCATGTTAGATTTTTATCATTTAACAATATGATCTAGGATATTATCTGAGAGAATAACATGCACCGCAATAATCACAAGAGACGAGAGACACAAAGAGTTTTCCTCGAGGAAACCATAAAAGAGAAAACCCCTCAACTTCCTCAGAGATAGAATGAGCACCAATAACAAAGTAAAACCCAAAAACACAAAGATGATCTCCAACAATTGTTCTCTCTCTCACTTGTGCAAGCTGCTCCTCTCTCACTCATGCGCTACAATTGAGTGAGTGTGTGTTTTAAATAGGGAGTCTCACTCTCTATTTATACTAGTTTTCCACTTGACAATTGCTTACCAAGGCCGACCTCACTAGAAGAGTCTAATAACCTTAAAACCCCTCAATTGTGGGGACTATTGCCTCGACTTACAAAGGAGGGTTAACCTCAATGACTTTACATTAATTTATTATATTAATGACTCTCCCGATCGGAGGAACATTGGGGTACAATGAAATACAATATAAGATATACAAGTGAATACATTCTGAAGTTACAAATACATCAACATTAAATAAAAATAATCTCAGAAGAATGGAAAAAGCATTTAAATGTGGAAATTTGATCTGAATAAACTTTAAAAAAATCCTGTGGAAAACATTTGAGGAAGCCTGCGTTTAAATCCGAGTAGATTATCTTGTTTTTGGTAAGAGCATAAGTGTTACCAAATCTAGTGCCAGGGCACGGTTTCATTTGATATTTTGGTTCTGGTTCCTTTTAACATTTATTTCCATCAATTTTCAGTATTAGAGCCACAACGTTGTGGTTTCTTACAGTATACAAAGATGAATAGACCAGCAGGAAGAGAACAAGGCTGAAGAGGCAGACCTAGGGATAATGTGAAACTCCAAGAAGAGATAAGGAGACTGCAAGCTTTATTAAAAGTGATGGAAGTGGGAAGAAAATAATATCCTAAAGGTGGAGATATTAGTGAGCCTGATAAGGTACTTGAAGAAGAAGAAATGGTACCTACTGAAGTTAGATTGTTGAGGGTGGTATTGAGCTCAAGTTTAAGGCCAAAGCCCAAACTCTCCATTTACGATGGTATTTTGAAGGTTGAGAACCTATTAGACTGAACCAGTTAGATGGACAAGTATTTTGAGTACAAGGATATTGATGAAAACAAAAGAGTTAAGTTTGCAGTGACAAGGTTGAAAGGTCACGATGCACTACAGTGGGACAATGTACATGATGCAAGAAGGAAGAAGGAAAAACCATTGATCAAGAGCTCAGATAGAGTGGTGGAAAATATCAAGAGTAAGTTCTTGCCAAAGGATTACCAGCTAACTCTCTACAAACATGTGCAAAATCTCAAGCAAAAGATGATGACAGTGAGGGAGTTTTACCAAGTGAACTTGAGAGCAGGTCATGTAGAAGATACCCTAGAGAAGACAACAAGGTATATCAATGGTTTGAGGCTGGATATCCAAGATGAAATCAACATACTTTCTCCAAGAACAATAGAGGAGGCATACCAGTGTGCTTTGAAAGCAGAAGAAAAGATAACAAGGAAGCAAAAATCTAGAAAAGGCTGTGGTTTTGCTTGAGGGAAAGGACAATCAACTGGAAAAGGGAAGTTTCCAACAAAAAAGAAGGAAGAAGGAAGTTCAAATCAGCAAGGACGGTCAGAGAAAGGTGTAAGCATAGTAGGAATACCCTACCAGAGAGGTAGAGGTAGAGGAAGTGGTAGAGAGACTGCCTACCGATGTTACAAATGTAACACTTTGGGTCACCGGTCTTTTGAATGTCCTGAGAATGACAATATGAGACAACGAGCTACATACCTAGCTCAAATCGAATCAGTAGAGTCACAAGCACCTGAGGCAAAGAATGTGTCAAAGACCAAAGAGGTGTTGGTGATGCACAAAGTCTTGTTGAAACCAGAAAAAGAGATTGTTGAACTAGTTCAAAGGAAATCCTTATTCAAGACAATGTGTAAGGCAAAAGGTAAATGTTGCAAATTGGTGATTGATAGTGAAAGTACGAACAATTTAGTCTCCCAAGAAATGGTGGAAAAATTGGGATTAAAAAAGGTTAAGCATCCCACACCTTATAAAGTGTCGTGGTTACAAAAATAACACCATTTGTTGCTACATGAGAAAAGTGAAGTTGAGTTTCAGATTGGTAAGTATAAGGAAAAGGTACTTTGTGACATAATGCCAATGGATGCTTGTCACATTCTTTTTGGTCGCCCATGGTAGTTTGACAGGAAAGTGATACATGATGGAGAAAGCAATTATTATAAATTCGAAAAGGATGGCATCAAGCACACTCTTGTATCATTGAAAGAGGAAAGCACAACTGAAACGAGCAGCCCAAAAGCACTACTCCTAGGTGGAAAGGAATTTCTACAACAGATGAAAGAAGAAGAGGTAAGTTATGTAGTGGTTTTCAAGCCAAAGGTGGTACTTATGCATACTGAAATTGTAGATTTACCTATCGAAGTTCAGGAGTTGTTGCATGAGTATCATGATATTGTAGTTGATGATTTACCAAATGAGTTTCCACCCAAAAGAAGCATCAGTCATCACATAGACTTGATACCGAGAGCAAGTCTTCCAAACAAGGCTGCGTACCAAATGACACCCAAAGAGAATGAAGAAGTGAGGAATCAAGTCCAAGAACTATTGGGAAAAGGAATAATAAGAGAAAGTTTGAGTTTGTGTGTTGTTCCTACAGTACTAACTCCAAAGAAGGATGAAGAATGGAGAATTTGTATGGACTCTAGAGCAATCAACAAGATCACTATTCACTACAGGTTTTCGTTGCCACATATGGATGACATGATGGACTGCTTGAGTGGAGCAGTTTACTTTTCAAACTTGATTTGAAAAGTGGTTATCATCAAATATAGATCAGAGAAGGGGATGAGTGGAAGACAACTTTCAAGACCAATGATGGATTGTACAAGTGGCTAGTCATGCCATTTGGCCTCTCAAATGCACCCAGTACCTTTATGCGACTGATGAATGAAGTCTAGAAGGAGTTCATTGGTAAGTTTGTCATTGTTTATTTTGATGATATTTTATTTTTTAGTCAAACTAGAGAAGAGAACTTGAGACATTTGCAGTATGTTTTAGAAAGATTGCAGCAAGAAAAGTTATTGATTAACATGAAGAAGTGTTGTTTAATGAAGAGTGATCTTGTATATCTAGGATTTGTTATTTGTAGGGATGGCTTGGAAATGGATCCAAAAAATATAGAAGCAATTGTGAATTGGTCCTCACCTAAAAATATTTTTGAGGTAATATTTTTCATGGTTTAGCTAGCTTCTATAGGAAACTTATTAGTAATTTCAGTGGTATTTGCGCACCAATTATTGAAACTATTAAGAAGGATAGGAATCCATTTTACTGGACAACAACAATAGAAAAAAAAAATTTCAATTATTGAAGAAGAAGATCACTAAGAAGCTGGTGTTTGAAGTTTACAAACTTCAATCAACCCTTTCAAGTAAGATGTGATGCTAGTGGGACAACCATTGGAGTTGTACTGATTCAAGAAGATAATCTCGTTGCATTTTTCAGTGAGAAGTTAAATGAGTCAAAACATAAATACTCTTCTTATGACAGAATTTTATGTGGTGATTCAAGATTGGAAGCATTGGAGGAATTACTTGATGCCTACGGAGTTTGTTCTATTTTCTGATAATTCTGCCTTACAATATATTATTCAGTAGCATCAATTAAATCATAAACATAAAAAGTGGGTGGAGTTCCTTCAAAGTTTTACTTTTGTTTTGAAGCACATAACTAGGAAGGCAACTAAGGTTGTCGATGCTTTAAGTAGGAGATGTTTAATCATGCAGGAGAGTCCAATACATGTTTTGGGATTTGATTATTTGAAACACTTGTATGACATTGATGTTGATTTTAAAGAAGCTTTTGCAACATGTAAGAATTCAGTCAATAGGGATAGTAGTCCATGGAAATAGATTATGTTGCAGGATGGATTATTGTTCAAGAACAATCAACTATGTATTCCCAATTGCTCAACGAGGGAAAACTTGGTTCAAGAAAAACATAATGGCGGGTTGGCTAGACACTTTGGTGTTGATAAAACACTTGGGAAGCTGATTCACTTTTACTTTTGACCTAAGATGAAGGAAAAGGTACAAAGGTATGTAACAAGTGCAGGATATGTCAACATGTGAAAGAAAAAAGTCAGAATGTTGGATTGTACATACCTTTACCTATTCCCAACAGACCTTGGGATTTGGTAAGTATGGATTTTGTTTTGGGTTTACCGAGAACAAAAAGAGGTAATGATTCAATTCTTGTACTAGTGGATGGATTTACAAAGATGGCTCATTTCATTCCATGTTTCAAAACTAGCGATGCTACCCATGTGGCTAATTTGTTTTTTAATGAGATTGTTCGGTTGCATGGACTACTAAAGAGTATAATTTATGATAGGGACACAAGATTCACATGGCATTTATGGAGGACTTTGTGGAAGAAACTTGGCACTAAGATAAATTTTAGCTCGACCTATCATCCACAGTCTGATAGATAGACATAGGTTTTAAATAGGAGTTTAGGTAACTTGTTGAGGATTTTAGTAGGTGACCGACCCAAGAAACGGGATCATGTATTAGCATGAGCTGATTTTTCCTATACTGACTCACCTAATAGAAGCACAGAAAAGTGTCCAATTCATATTATGTATGGCATGCATCTGAGAGGAATTTGTGAGCTAAGAGACTTGGGAAATCTTGAACATAGAAGTGTTGATGGAGAGGATTTTGCAATAGCCATGAGTGAGTTGCATGAGCAAGTAAAGAAGAGATTACAAGACACAAGTTTTAGATATGAGAAGCGAGTATATTTGCACAAGAAAGAGGTAAAATTTGAAGTGGGAGACATGGTCCTAGCTCATCTAAGAAAGGAGAGGTTTCCAAGGGGAGAGTACAACAAGTTGAAAATGAAGAAGATATGACCTTGTAATATTCTCTGCAAGTTTTCAACGAATGCTTATGAGCTGGAGCTACCTCCAGGATTTGGCATTTCACCCATTTTTAATGTAGAAGATTTGTATTCCTACACACCTGGTGATTCAAATCAAACTTCTGGGAATCTTGACCACGATGAAAGCAAGGAACAATAGTGGATGAAACAAATGCCTCTGGAAACTAGTTTAGAATTTGAACATATTTTGGATACACTTGTTACCAAGAAGACCAGGAGGAAAGAAAATTTAGAATATCTGGTGAAGTGGAAAGACCGTCTGATGGAGGATTCTACTTGGATGGATGAACCAGGTCTACAGAAAGTATGTCATTCTATAGAAGATCTGATGAGCAGGAGCTCATAAAATTTTCTCTCTTGGGGAGCCTGATGCAGGTGCATTATGCCGAGCACTTAAACCAAAGGCTTAGCAATGTGATGGATTGGTCACATGCTAAAGTTGAAGCATTAACAATTTACTCCTAAAATTTTGGACATTCAGTTAGAGAATTGTTAGAATATTTTAAATAAAGACTTGAATTAAAAAAAACAGTTAGTGGTAGTTTCTTTGTTTCTTGGAAGTGAGGATTGGTTTATGATCTCGGGATTTTCATTTTGGGAGAGCTAGCTTTTGGAGAAAAATGGAAAATTTTCTTGTAGACACTGGTGTAAATGTCCCTCTCTGCAAAATAGATATCGATTATGTTAATAAATGCATATGCTAGTTGTTTAAACCATTGGAAGTCGATAGTATTTGAGAATTTAATTTAATTGGGAGTTCTTCTGCACATTTGATACTGCGCAAATTGTTACAGTTCCTGAACATGGTAAGTGGATTTGATTTATTCCTTATTCAATCCATGATTTGGCAAATAAATTAAATTGGTAAATGTGAATATGTTGTAGTTTGTTATTGCTTTTTCCTTTGATGATCGAATCTAAAATTGACTGTGTGTTAAATCAAAATCTTGAATCTGGAGTTTCCCAAATGTATTTCGTTTCTAGCCTGGGTTATTGGCGCTTGTAAAATATCTACGGAGAATAGAGAGAACAAATGCAGCCTGCAAAACAAAGTATCATTTATTTAAATAGAAATCGTCTCAAAAGAATGGAAAAAGAATTTAAGTGTGGCAATTTGATCTAAATAAACTTAAAAAAAATCTCGTGGAAAACGTTTGAGGAAGGTTGCATCTAAATTCAAGTAGACTATCTTATTTTGGGTAAGAGAAAAAGTGTTACCAAATCCAGCGCCAGTGCAAGGCTTCGTTTGATATTTTGGTTTTGGTTCCTTTCAGCCTTTATTCCCATCACTTGTCCTTTGGTCTTGGCACCACATCCCAAACATCATTATTTATTATTCACTGGTATTCTTCGATCATGGCCTGCATCCATTCCTTCTTCTTCGAAGCTTCTTCAAAACATGTGGGTTATTCATCAACAAGGTTGCTCATTAATTGCACATAGTTTGAATAGATTCTTTGTCTTTTGCTTCCTTCTGGTGCACCATATCTTTTTGCTTCTTTGATTACACCACGAGCCCAAGCTGGTATTCTCTTTGTTGAGATCATCTTCTAGGGTGTTTCCATGAGTCCATGAGGTTCTGCTAGGTCATGATCCTCTTGTATAGGATCTTCTTCAATATATCTAACTGGTGTTTTGGTACCTTCCATGGTTCTAGGAGCCTCCTCCTCTTCTTCATGATATTCATCTGCAAAGATCTTTCTGGATTTGGTGAAGGTTGCATCTTCATCAAATGCAACATCTCTATTGATCTTGATATAGAAAAATCTTTGAATATATATTATACAATATTTTAACTGTTCACTGTATCCAACAAATATTCCATTCTTTCCTAAAGGGTCCAATTTTGATCTTTTCTCCTTTGGAACATGTAAGTATACGTGACAACTGAATATGTTTAGGTGGATCACTTCAAGCTTTTCACCAGTGAACATTTCTTCTGGGGTTTTGTTTCCACGAGAACTATGAGATATTATATTCTGGACATAAACTGTGGTTCTTGTTGCTTCTTCCCATAAGTGCATAGGTAGATCTTGGTCATAGATCATTGCTCTAATTGATTCCATGATGGATATATTCTTTCTTTCTGCTACTCCATTTTGTTATGGATTATACTATGTGGTAAGCTCCCTCTTAATCCCAACTTCCTTACAAAATTCCTTTAATTCATTTGAAGTGAATTCTCCTCCATTATCTAATCTTAAGGTCTTGATCTTCTTTTCAGATAGATTTTCCGCAAGAGCCTTAAATTCCTTTTAAGAATTATATCCAATTCTTATGAGTGTAATCATTAATAAAGGAGACATAATATACATACCCACTTAAGGAAGTGGCAGACATCGGTCCACACACATCTGATTGTATAATGTCCAATATCCCTTTTTCTTTGTTGTTACTTATTGGGAATGGATTCTTGGTGTTATTTCCTTGAGCACATTCTTTACATACTCCTTCACGATCGATCTAGATCTCTGCTAGACCTGTGACAACCTTGCTCACAATTGGAAATGCTTTGTAGTTTACATGAGCAAGTATTCTATGTCGTAATCCACATGGACTGATGGTGCTGGCTGTAAGAGCTGAATCTGTGTGTCCTTTTAGTTTGTAGAGTCCTCCTTTGACACCAATTATAGTAGCATCATCTATTGTTTTCCCTTTTGGCCACATAAGAACTTCACCATATACAAAGGAAACTCTAAACCATTTCTTATCTAAACTTGATATGGAAAGAATATTCTTCTTTAAACCTGGAACATATAAGACTTCCTTCATCTTTATCAACTTTCCAGTTTTTAATTTGTAAGAGGTTTCTCCCATTCCTTTGATGGGGTACTGATAATCATCTCCAAGTTGTACCTTATATGAATAGTATTTTTGGGTAAGACAAGAGAGTGAATCCTTATTTCATTTCATATGTTTGGAAGCACCACTTTCTATGAACCGAATGTCACTTAGATGAGTGATTGAACCTACGAGAGCTGAAATTAGGACATACTCTTCACTAGAGTATTCATTTTATGTGGTCCTTTCCTTGTCTGATTCATTTTCTTCAGTTGCATGGGAATGGTACTTTCAGTTCTTCTTCTTGAATTGATATTTCTTAAGAGGAAAATGTCCAACAATGTGTACCCTATTATGACATGAGTAACATTCAAAGGATGAATAATCACTTCTAGGTTTCTTATTCTTCTTGAATTCTGGTGATCTTTTGGGATATGAACCCTGACTCTTCCTTTTGATTCTTCCATTCTTGGTGTGTGTAGCTAGAGCTTAATCTTCATTATCATTTAACCTCTCTTTTATGCTTACTATCCTTCCTTCTTCTTGTACACATTCTTCCCATTCTCTCGGGAGATTATTCAGGGTGGTCATCACTACTTCTTCTTCTTCTGCCACCATATCACTAATGGCATCTAATTGTTCTTTGTTTAGAGATACTAGAAGTATGATTGTATAGTGTCTAACTTTTGTATCTTCACACCCTTGATTTTGTTTCTCAAGGTCATTCTTTTCTTGATGTTCTTACCTTCAAACATACTAGTTAGTGCATCAAACATTTCTTTTCGAGTATTCTTTGAAGATACTTGGGGGGATCAACTGATCCTTGATGAAATTAGCTATGATCCTTTTTACTTTGATCATATTCTTTTTTGTTTGGCCTTTGCTTCTTCCCCCTCTGGTTCCTTGACCTCTTCTTTGATAAATCCATCTAGGCCATGTTCTTCAAGGATGAGCATGATTCTGTACTTTCATGCTTTGAGGTTCTCTGCTCCCTCAATATTTTCATCAAGCTTGGTGTTTTTTGTCATCTTTAATGAATGATAACTTCAAATGGAAATATATGGGATAAAACCTACCAATATGATGACTGCTTTTAGAATATGCTTTAGGGTGACTTAGGGTTTGATTGGAAAACCCTAATTTTCCAACTGGGATCACTTGTATAGATTATTGTAGGAAAATATGCACTTCCCTAAGGTGAGCTAGACTGTATCTTTCTTTTCTGGAATCTGAGGATGGAACCTTTAAAAATCAGATGCCCTAGTTTCTCCCAGTAGTAGTGGTAGGTCAAAAAGTGAAAATCCTCAGAATGAAAAACTTCTTCAACAAAAATATGTGCCCTCATAGGGAGAGTTGAATGGACCTTCTTTTCCAGCTAATATGTGGAGGGAGGTATTTGGAATAGTAAACCCCAGCTTGTCATATTGCAAGATGAGTTGTTGCACAATGTCTTCTTTCATGTTAGCTCTGATACCATGTTAATATTTTAAAAGTTGTTATACCAAAACAAAAGGATCTCTGAAAGAATAACAAGCACAATAGAACAAAAGAGAACACAAATATTTATCTTGGGAAACCCTCGTGGGGAAGAAAACCCAACAAAAATTTCTCTATATATACTTCAACCGAGTATAGTGTAAGACCCAGAGAATAAGACTAGACTGCTTCCTCTCCTCCAAATGGAATGTCTCTTCTCTCTCTAGCGCAACTTTCTGAGAGTTTTTTGGTTGTCTAAATGAGGGAAGCGCCTCTCCAATTTATACTAATCAATTGAGAGGTCTAATAACCCAACTGGGCTGACTTACCTTTGAACACTAAAAAATACATTTTAATAATACTTTTGTGGGTACTACTGACTTGAGTTACAATAGAGATTTTCCCCTCAAGGATTTACATGACCAAATACATCAATGACATCCCTAATCGAAGGAACAACATCTCCGAAAGGGGTAATAAGAATAATAATACAAAATAGAATATCTTCGGCAGTTACATTTCTTTAAAAAGGAACTCAACCCATGGAGAAAAATTAAACTCCTATGAAAAATTCCTCCAACAAAGATTTTCCAGAGTATATCTTCATAGAAACTCAAATTCTAGAGTCTAAACAGGTTCTGATAAATAACCCTTTTGCCCAGGATCAGGAAGGTCAAAAGGAGGAGGAAACTATCTAAATAATTTGAGTCCAATATGCTTCCTTAGGACTTGAGGCCTACCTTCATATGGCAACTAAGATTTCCAAATGAAAGAAAGCTGCTATATTTTATGGACTAGGGATAACTCTTTTGGAGGATTATATGCAGACCATTCACAACTTTAGGGAATGATGAGCATAGCAATATGTTGTTCATAGGATGAAATATGAACAATGGAGTGAGTACATGAGAAAGTTAAGGAGCTAACAACCCAAGTCCATAAGTCAAAGAAGGAAAAAAAGATGATGTATGAACCAGTCCAACCTGTTCTAGATAGAAAGACCCCATCATTGGTATATGCATATTTTCTTCAAGAAAGATATTTCATTTTCTAGCTAAATGATATAGTACAAGGTAAACCGTATTCTCTTAACAGTGTGAAATCATTTGTGGATACATTCTTCAACAACAATCCAAAAGATCAAGAACTTCTTTGTGGACTCTATTAGCGTAACATTCTTCTGTCTCGTGAGTATGCATGGAACCATCCCTTTGTTGGGAATGCTCAAGTAAGGGATTTTGTAACCTTTATGAATGGAAAAATTTAGTGGGACCTTTCTCAGTTCACCATCACCATGAATGATCAAAAGTATTTCTTAATGGTGAGAGGGGCATACCATGATACTCGAGCTATTATTGGGATCTATCATCAGATGATTGCAAAACATGTTTAGGCCTCTGTAAGCCTTGATGAACATAAGGCACTCTCCTATTGTGTCCAACATGTTAGCCATATGAAGATAGCCACTATTAGGACTAATAAACTCAGATGAGGTAAAAAGGAGGGAATCTTTTTGTTTCTCCAATTTTGATAAGGGATTGAAATTTTTTGACATGTATACTTAGTGCATCTAGAAGTGTGGAATCCAATGTATTTCTATTTAGTTTTGATTCCTTCTAATCTAAATGTCTTCCCCTCGATATCAGTTTGATTATTCCATGAGTCAGAAGCATGAAAATTGATACTTCAAGGAGGTGGAGAAGAATGGAGTGAACTACATTGCAACAAATCCAAGGCTAGTTAGCTACAATCTTAGTACTCTTCATCAAATATATTCCTATCCCTCCAATTCAAATAAGCAGTGTGAGTTGCATGAGGACACGCAACACTCTCAGTTTGGGGTGTGTGTTGGGATCTATATTTCCACTTTATATAAATTATTTTCTACCCTATTACCCTTTTTGCTATACCTATTTAATCATCGTTGGTCTCATTATTATTAATTATGAGGTATTTTCATCCAATGTATGTTATTTTCATTTGATATGTTGATCTAAAAAAAAATATAACTTTTGGAATGAAAAGATGATGATATTCCTACTAATAAAGATTGTGTCCATGCCAAAGGATATTGTTTTGAGATTGTTATAAGAATGCTATTTTCATATCAAACACATGTGATGTTACTATGGTTCTGTTGTTGTTGCAACACCACCCCAAAAATTTTCATGTTTTGGGGCCCCCTTTGATTTTTTAGTTTCTGATCTTTCCTAAAATTTTCCTTTCCTCTTCCTAACTTAGTTTTTCTTTTACAAATCGGAAAAAATCTTAGAAGGAGAATCAATTTTTCTATCCGCTGTATTGGATGAACTCATGGATTTTATCTAATGTAGCGGGGGAGTTATGTATTAAGCCTATTGATTCTTGGTTTCCTTTTGCTTCCAGAAAACTTGTGCGAGTTTACCGATTTGCCGGTTAGACTTTAAACTCTAGAGCCGATGTTATTGGAGAAGTTTTCCCTCTTCTTTTCGGATGGCTTGTTGACAACTTTTCCTATTAAGCGGATCGTTTTGTCAAGATTTTTCCAATGATATCGAGGGAGGTTTATTTCCTTATCTACTTGCTGTTTCAA
Organism: Pseudotsuga menziesii; assembly: GCA_001517045.1. NCBI lineage: Eukaryota > Viridiplantae > Streptophyta > Pinopsida > Pinales > Pinaceae > Pseudotsuga > Pseudotsuga menziesii. Next base: position 52,293 of record LPNX010291684.1, read on the forward strand.
AAAATTTCAATAAGTTTTTCGAGGTGCTGCTTCGGGATTCTTGGCCGATGATTTCCGAGTGATTGTTTTGTTTGCGACCAACGTCTTCCTAAAGTCCTAGCCGATACTGCGCTAGTGGGAAAGTGCAATTTCGGAAGAGAAATTATATGTCCACCTAACACTACCAGATGCATTTACCTTTGTCCTAACCAATATGTTCCTGAAAGTTCATCCGGTAGTGCACAGATGAATAGGGTTTTAACCGTTGATAGTTTATTCCAATGCGGGTCATAAATTTCTCTCGGTAAAGGAAGCCTAAGTCCATGCAATAAATGATGGATTCATTCCCAACTTTCACTCGAGGCTATTGATTACACTCTTGAATCCTTTGCCAATGCTACCTTCTAATTGGCATCGATGGTGTTTCACCCACGAGCATTTAATTACCTTGTTGCAGTCATGTTTATTTAAGCCATCGAAAGGATGGGTTACGGTCATTTGTTGTCCATTTGAGCTTATCCTTTTCACTATGAGGAGCTATCAGTCGCAGTGTGGATATAGTCAGCTACTCATAGATTTCTCTCACTCCAGCCCGTATACTTTCGCCAGGTAGGATTTTAACCTTATGCATGGTCAATTTTTGACGTTTTTTACGAGGAAATTGTTCTGGCTTAGCAAGCTTAGGTTTTCCTGCCCTTAGCAAGTATTTATACCCCGAGGGCGTAAAGGATTTTCTGGTCGACTTAGGTTTCAAGGATTATTCTTTCTCGGGCGGCAATTTCCATTTGCTATGCCTCTGGCTTGCGAGGTCGTCGATTTTTCCCTACATTCCTCGCACCATTCGTCACCCTTGCCCTCGACATGGGGGGTTTCTTGTCAGTATATTGCGGTAGAAGGGATGTGGGAAGATGAGCATTTTGTCGTCTACACCAATCCTTATCCATTTCACCTGTGCGAGAGCAGAGGGTTTTCACCATTGGTTGGGGTAGGTTGTATAATTTTCCTGGCCTAAGGGGGGAGGGAGGTTTTTCAGAGCTCCTAGATTTGAAGCTTAAGCCGCAGAAGGTTATCCTTTGGATTAAAGGAGGGATAATCCTGGTACTTCGGTCGTGGGATGGTAGGGAATTTATATTGATAAAAGCCGAGGTTATTTTTCACAGAGTATGTGTCGGTCCCGCTACTAAACTTCGTTCAGCCATAGCCTAGTTTATGTGGGGAGGTTCTAGGGTAGTCGGAGGTTGTATTCCCTAGTGACGAGTATTGTTCAAATGTTTCAAGATGATGTGGTAAAACTATATGGTTTGATATAATTTCATGCTTTCTTTGATTTATTTCAGTTTATCATCCATGCATATTAAGAGATTAAAATAGATCTAAGACATGGTTTTATGGTTTTGATAGCCTCAATTCTTATATAGTACCATGCCTAAGAAAGGAAAAAACAAGGTCCAAGCTATGGAGGATGATCCAGAGGTGGAGGTCATAACAAAGGTAGAGATCATCTATGAAGATACTAAACCCTTCACTAGAGCCAATCCTGAGTTTAGATGGGGCCAGATCCATCATATGATCAAGGATCGGGTTGTCCTAGATGTGTTCTTAGAAGATATTTCAATCTATGCAAACATAAGGAAGTCATCCATAATGAAGGTGTCCACACGTCTTGAACTCTTCCCATGTTTAGAAGAAATTGACTGGATTCTTCCAAGGGAAGATATAACCAAGATGATATTGTCAAACATCAATGGACAAAGTTTTGCTGCTTATAGCCCAGCGTATGTAGCTCAAGCATGTAAGCTACGTAAAGCTCAGATCTATTTGTTAGAAAAATAGTTGAAGGATCTAGATTTGGATGTATTCAATTGTATAAAGAAGATGATGGTTCATGGGAAGTAGTTCAACACGAAACCTTCCGGAGAATACAAAACCACAAATTTACATACCCCATACCGGCTTCTAGCTCTTATGTTAAACAGGATTTTTGGCCGAGCAAATGGAAATTTTTACAAGTTAAGCTGGGTACCAATGATTTATTTTGTAGCCACCAAGGGTACCATATTCAATTGGGATGACAAAGTATCAAACATTTTGACTTCATGCATAAGCACAACCCTTGGAGGTGTGTCAAAGAAGAAGTTAGAGTTCTATATGAGCACTTTCCTGATTGATTGCATTTTGTGCACTCACCAGTTCCTAGCATTAAATTGCAAATGGGATAAGATGAAGACCCGTGTGCATTTTGTATACCAGCTTCTATGGGCACACAAATATTAAAGTTTCTACAAGAGAATCTGTGAAGACTTCCTAATGCCACTGTATAAGTTAATATTTCTCACAGAGTGCAGATGCATGTCTGAGAAGACATTGGAGATAGTGGAAGAAAATGGGAATTATCACCTCTCATAAGAAGGCATGTACCTAAGAATGATTGGGGGATCTAGGGCCCCTTCTTTATTATCAAAGTATGCTATTGAATATGTCGTTCACAAAGAGGTGGTGAGGTTGCTTTACATCAATGGAATCGGGAATTTCTTATTTGACCAGAAAAAGGTTGTGTACCCACCAATCCCTTTCTATATTAGTAGTTATAAGTTCACCAAAGTAAAAATTGTACCCAAATTTGTGAAAGAATTAGAATACTTTCACTTTGGAGAAAAAAGTTTTCATCGGAATGATTCAAAGAACAATATTGCAGATTATTGTTCATCAGTAGAAGTGCATTTTGAATATACTAACTACTGGGATAAAGATGAGAAAATATTCTGCAATGCCTGCAACATGACAGCTTTTAGCAGGAGATTCAAGAAGAAAATAAAGACTATGGGAGGCAAAGGAGGTAGTAGTAGTACCACTAATGAGTAGGGTAAAGAAGCAGAATCTACAAAGAAAAGAGAAGAAGAATCCCACATATTGTCTCAAGAAGCAGAGAAATGGTTAGCAGAAAAGACAACCGAAGAACTTAAGAAGAAAGAGGAGGAAGACCTGGATCTAGAAAACCAGGTGCAGGGACAGGCTCATGATGATCCCATGGATCCATTTGTCCCATCAAGTAGCACGACAATAAAATATCCAACCCCCATGGTAGAGCTTGGACTAATACCATTTATCCAATCCTGAGAACATGCGGTAGCTGACCTTAATACGATTTTCTTTGATAAAAACAAGAAAAGGATGGATGCTGGAGACCAGCCCGTAGATATTATGGTAACCAAGAAAACAATTCTTCATGGAACTAATAAAGATCCTAAGCTCCTTGCGATGGCAGGTGTATCCTCAGCTCTTGCCAATGCGGATAATGTTGGAAAAATTGTTGATGATCTTGAATAGTACAAGGAGAAAAATGTCTCAGATGAAGAAAAACCTAAGGAAAGAAACAAGGGAAGGGCAGAACCTGAAAATAAAGCACGATGATATTCTCATAGAGTTAGAGAGACTTAAAGAAGCATATTAGATTTTGCAATCAGAAAAAGATGCCTTAATTTTATCAGCTAATATCATTGAAGGAGAGAAAAGGGACCTTGAAAGGAGATTTTGAGAATTAGAAAAGGAAAAAGATATAGCTGACAAAAGAGTTGAGGAGTTGGAAATTTAGAATAATTTGCTAGATAAGAAACTCTAGGCTGCAAATGAAAAACAACTTGATATTGCTCCTTTCCAAAATCAAGCATCCTTGCTGCAAAAGGAGGTGAATCATATACTATTGAAGTTGGCAGGAGAGATGTACATAATTAAACAGATCAAAGCTAGATTGAAAGAGATAGCACACAACTCAATAGAATTCTGGAAGAAGTTATCAAATGTGTCAGACATTGTGCGAAATCAGCTAACTTGGATAGGAGCTAATTCAACCTTCCCAACAAATATGCGTAAAAAAACCACAGGAAGTTTAAAGATGGAATTGGAAATATTGAATTTCAGCTGCAAATCAGCAGTAAGGTTGAATAATGCCATTGATAAAATAGTAGAGAATTAGTACCGAGTACTATAAAAGGATGTGTTTAACCCACAATCAATGCCAGGTTTTAGCAGGAACTCAAGATCATGATTTCCCTTTCAGAGAGAAGCACAAAAATAACCTTCAGAACAGGCTGCAGATAGGAGAAGAAAGCATAGCTAAGGTTGAATGCATCAATGAGGAAGCTATTGGAGTATGGATTATACAGGTTTTAGTTCACAAGCATATGTTTGAGGAGTTACTTAGTCAAAATGCACCCAAAATAAAAGAAATAGAGTCCTAGTTGTCAAAACATAAAATAGCAACACATGTGTTGGAGCCAGCTGAATATCAGATCATTAATGAAGAAGCACAAGATTGGGACGTGTTTATTAAGAAACCAACTGGGCCCACTTAGATTTTTGTCTTTTTCACATGTGGACGATTTTTTATGTAATATTTTGTGTTTATATCTTTTACTAGTGAGCACACTAGAGGATGGAATTTTGTAAACAAAGAGTCAGGGAAGCCCAAAGGGCATGGATAACCAAGAGTCATTTGTAGATGTATAAGTAGGGGTAGATTAGAATAGATGAACTTTTTCTAGCTCTCATATGCGGAATGCTTTTTGTAAGAAGAACTATTTCTTGTTATAATAAAGAGGACTGAATTTTTGTTGGAGAAGGGGCTGCCTAAGTTTCAGAAACATGTTGTGTGGATTGTTGAATAAAGAACTATTTCTGTTTTATCTTACCATACACATCAGTGAGATCGTTCTAACCGCTGAACTATTTCTAAGTTACAAATGGTTTCCTTTTTATGTTATGAATCTTATGCAGTGAATGAGTGATGAATGCTTTAACTTCATGGAGCTATCTCTGTGTTAATTTTCTGTTGTATTTATGTTTTTTGAATTTATCAGCTATCTATAATATTCTTTATGTAGAAAATGCAGTACATTGCCCATATGAATAATAATCTTGCTCCCTGGGGACAGGTTAGATAGAGTAGATTAATTTAGATTAGCTGTTATTTGCTTTTTGTGATTTAGGAACAAAGGGGATAAGATGAGAGGTAAGAACCTATGCATCACATTGTGAGGTCTTTGTTCCTTGATTATTTTCATTTAATCTAGGCACTTGCATATCATTTATAAAACATAAAAATCACAGAAACGGTGGACCATGCCGCAACCGGTAAATATAGTTAAACTTTCCTTTAACCCTACGGTAGCCAGGTCATTAACCGAACGAATTCCCCACACCAAACGATAAACGATCTAATTGGGAACGGTTATTGGGGAGAATCCCTACTGTCAGTACCTGGGATTTTCTAGGCATCAACAGTTTTGGCACTAGAAGGAGGGCCGCCAGTGCATGGCTGGCAAAGGAAATTTGTTTGCCCGAAATTATTCCGCAGTGACAACCTTGAAACTAGTTTTTTTGAAGAGCAAGTAAACCCTAAAACTGCAGAACATCTGTACCAGGTTCCTTTTGAAGTAGTTGATGATTTCAGAAGATACACGAGGTTGTATGAGAAAAATCTCAAAGGATTACAGACAATCCCTGAGTTACCAAGAAGAGGAGCTTCTATAAGAAAACCCACCTACACAGAGGATTCCATTTTGGTAGGAAATTTGAAAGAATTGGTGAACCTATCCTTACATGAAATTGACCAACCACTTAATCAGTTGGGACCTGAATCCCCATACTATTCACCTCTTCAGTCTCCTTTTCTATCTTCTATTTAATCCCCACCTCAATCTCCTCCACGAGTCATGGTCGTAAATGTACCCCCAAATCCAAATGCAAATCATCCTAATCCACCACCTGTACCATCTTGGAGAGATAGGACACCACTAAACTTGGCTCCCCCATTGCATCCGTTTCCTCCAAATCCTGAAAAGCATTTACCTAAATTTGATCCGATAGAAGGAATTTCTGTGGATGACCACTTACAGATTTTTTTCTTGGCCTTATAAGGTTTAGCAGTGGAGCATAATGATGTGGTATGCAGACTATTTTCCCATACTCTTAAAGCTAAGGCAACATCATGGTATTTTGTCTCACAGGAAAATTCAATTATAGACTGGTATACTTTTGAAAGGCTGTTTAAAAACAAGTTTGGTAGCCAAAAAAATATTGCTTCCTTGATGAAAGAACTACTAGCTCTGAGGAGGGAAAAGAAAGAGAAAGTGAAAGACTTTACTCATAGATTTGCTGCTAATTTAAATAATTTCAGCGCAGCCATAAAACCCACTGAAGAGACTTTAATTGAATATTACACTTCAGCACTTGGCCTTGACATAGCAATGTTTGTTAAAAGATTAGTAAATCCTTCCTTGGCAGAAACTTATGAATAAGCTGAAAAGATAGAGGTTGAGCTTGAAAGTGTAAATAAATATTCTATAGAACCAGAAACAAGGACCTTCAGCAGTAAGAAGCCTTTGTTGTTGACTAGGCCCAAATATGAACGTTGTAATGAATTAGAAGGTGTAGTAAAGATGATTCAGAAATTATCCAATAAGATTGTCGACATGGAGAAAGAGAAAGAAGCCAAGAAACAATTCAAGCCTTATTATAAGAGAAGAGATGAAAGTGGTCCCTCTCAACCACCTACGCACAGTCCTTCCATTATGAATTTCACTGAAGTTGGAATGGACAATTTTTGTACATTTCATCAACAACCTCACTCTGAAAAGAATTTCCCACAGTGGGTTAACTCTATGCCTTTGGTTATGAATCAATTAGTAGACTCTAAATTAACGGAGTTTGCAGTCCAAGAGGAAAAGATTCATGAACCAGAAGAGGCACTTGAGGAAACTACCATGGTTTTGTGGGATTGTGCGCCTATGATGATGTTAGAAGATGAAGATCCTACTAAGGAAATACAACTGTCAGCTGTAAATTTCACAACAAGAAGCAAGGGGACACCGATTGAGAATAACACATTGCTTCCCAAAATTAAGAAAATTCAGGAAAATATGAAAAAAATGAGAAATAATACTCAAACTCTACCTATACCGTATTTAGTCATACCAAGGTAGAATGCTCCCAAGATCAGTAGGCCTGTGAAGGCTGTAGAAAGTAAGGTGGAAAATAGCAAGAAAACTTCAACATAGTGTGAGATGGGGTATGATATAGTAGAGGATATCAAGAAGACCAAGGCAAATATTTCTTTGTTTGAAATGTGTAACTTACCCCAACAGAGGGAAAATATTTTGAAAGCCTTTGATGCACCAACCGGTAAACCCCAAGAGGATATTCATTCATTCGGAAGAGATCAGTGAAGCCAGTATTGGGGGAAAATCCAAATCCAAAAGATTACCATTTCTGCTTACCTTTGAGATTTTTAATCACAATGTGCACAATTGTTTGGTAGATTCTGGAGCATATGCAAATGTTATGCCTCTTTCGGTCTGTAAAAGGATAAATGGGAAACCCAAGCCTTCTAACGACAAAATCATTCAGCTCGATAGAACACTAATGAAGGTAGTGGGAGAGATGGAGGATGTATTGATACGACTAGCTGCAGATGAAAGGCTGTGCTAATTTATAGACATTATGGTAGTGGATATACTTGAGGCATATGGGATAATCTTGAGCTGAGACTGGTCTACGAAACTGGAAGGATATTTTGCAACTGACTGGTCTCATTTGTGGTTTCCCTATCAAGGATGTCAGAATCAGATAAAAGTGATGAGAGAACCACACATGAGGCATAATGTGACACAACTAGAAGGGAAGAATGATCCAGTAAATTTTTTGCACTCAGTTTTGGGGAATTATTTCCTTGAACTTGAACCGGGAAACTACCAAGCAAAAGAAGGCAGTGATAAATTAGACACACAGCCCGAACTCCTTTAGTTTTTGTGGGCTAATAAAATTGACTGTAACATAGTTAGTTTAGTTGTTGATGTAGAAAGTATTTCTAGTTCTGTAGAATTAGAAAATAAGTCCTAGTTGTTATATTTAGATGGATCTAAAACTCAGGAAGGATCAAGAGTCGGTTGTATCCTGATCGATCCAAAAAACAATTAACATTTTCTTTCTTGTAGGTTAGAATTTGAATGTACTAATAATACAATTGAATGCGAAGCATTAGTCTAGGGCTTAAAGAAGGTAATTGAATTCAAGGTAAAAAAATTAAAGGTTTATGATGATTCTGAAATTATTCTTACACAAGTTCAGAACAAAATACATTATTTATCGCCGCATTTAAAGGGCTATCAAAATGAATTTTGGGACCTCCTAACGAATTTTGATGCATTTAATATTATTTCAATTCCTAGGTTGAAAAATGCAGCAACTAATTTATTAGCTACTTCAGCTGCAAGGATTATGCCTACTAATAATAGATATTCAATTTAATTTATTTTCAGGCCTGCCGTAAAAGGAAATATCATAAATCTAAGAGTATTCAATGACGGCCCACAGATATTAAAGTTTATAACCAATGATGAGAATTTCAAAGATTCCGTAATAGATGACGAAAAACATCAAACAAATCTCCATAATGACTACTTCATACCTAAAGGGGTCAAAAAGTTGGAGGGGATGTTTGATCTAAATAATAAATTTAGGAGGCCAGTGAATGTCAAAACACACAGTTCGTCTATGTAGTATGAACTAGTGAATCTTGGGACAGAAGATGAACCCAAGTATGTGAACTTGGAGAAGTGTTTCTCACCGGGCGAAAGAAGCAAATTCATTAGCTTGTTTCAATAATATAAAGATGTCTTTTCTTGGACTTATGAAGATTTGAAGACTTATGATACTTGCATTATATAACATGTTATTCCAATCAAAGCGGGAGTTAAACCATTTCAACAACCATTAAGAAAGATGCATCCCAAGTTAGAACCCTTAATTAAAAATGAAGTGAAGAAGCTGCTTGATGCAAAAATTATTTTCAGAGTTAGACACTTGAAATGCGTTGCAAATTTGGTACCAGTGAGGAAAAAGTCTAGTGAAATTAGACTTTGTGTAGAATTCAGGAACTTGAATCATGCCTCTGACAAGGATAACTACCCAGTCTCGTCCATGGAGCAAATATTAAAAATGGTTTCAAGATCCGAGTTGTTCTCTTTATTAGACGATTTTTCAAGATACAACCAAGTGTTGGTAGCAAAACAAGATAGACTGAAAACCATTTTTAGAAAAAAGTGGGGGACTTTTGCGTACAGGAGAATGCCTTTTGGTCTTATTAATGTTTGAGAAACTTTCCAAAGGGCGATGGATATATATTTCTATGGTTTGATTGGCTACAACATGGTAGTATATTTGGAAAATGTTCAGTCTTCTCCAAAAAAAGAGAAGAACACATTTTTCATCTCAAACAAATTTTTGAACGCTGTCGAAAATATGGTATTTCTTTGAATCCGAAGAAATGTGTTTTTGCAGTGTTAGAAGGAAAGCTACTTGTTCACATCATCTCTAAGAAGGGGATCTCCATAGAACCGGAGAGGATTGAAGCTATAACATAGATCCTCTTTCCCCATAATAAGAAAAGTATACAATAATTCATGGGGACTATTAATTTTGTGTAAAGGTTTGTGCCTGATTTCACTCAAATAGTTAAGCATTTGCAACATATGGTTAAGCAAAGTGTACTGTTTAAATAGATTGACATAGAGAAGAATGAATTTAACAAGATCAAGACAACAATAACTCATGCACCTTCACTTAGAAGTCCTGATTTTGAGAAAGATTTTATTTTATACACTTTTGCTTCGGATAACTCACTCGCGGTAGTGCTTACGCAGAAGGAAGAAAGGGGAGATGAGTACCCCATATCATTCATGAGCACTGGGATGCAAGGTGATGAACTAAATTACCCCGCCATTGAAAAACAATCTTATGCTATTTTTAAAGCGGTTTATCATTTTCGACCATCCTTAAGAACAGAACCAAGGTGATTGTCCCATTCCCAACAGTCTGAACTCTCTTCGTGCAAAAGGAATTGGGAGAAAGAAAAGGGAATTGGTTACAGCTTTATAAGAATATGATCTAGAGTTTAATCCAATGACCATTATTAAAGGACAAGGATTGTGCAAGCTAATGGCTGAAATTCATAATAGTGAAGAAGGTGATTGGGAGAATGAGGTTGAAGTTCATATGATTGACATGTGTCCCATTTTCACAGCTCCAAAATTGTGGTATAGAGACTTGATACATTATCTTCAGTGAGGGTATTTACTGGAACATTGGAGTTCCAAACAAAGAAGAGCACTACATCTTAAATCAACATCTTATCAAGTAATTGATGGAGTTCTTTTTAGGAAGAACTACGACGGAGTTTTTTTTAGATGCTTAGAACATGAAGATGCAATTAAAGTGGTCAAGGAATTACATGATGGTCCTGCTAGAGGACACTATTTTGGAGACACCACCGCTCACATGATTTTGAGGGCTGGATACTATTGGCCAACTTTGTTTAAGGATGCACATACCTATGTAAGGAAGTGCGATACATGCCAGAGAAGTGGAGGAAGACTTGCAAAAGAAGCTGGGCCGTTACAACTAGTTATTGTTTCAGATCCATTTGAACAATGGAGAGTCAACATTATCGGAGAAATAAATCCCAATTCTTCATCACAACACAAGTACATCCTCACCACCACTGATTAATTCACCAGATGGGTGGAGGAAATCCCGTTGCAGAAAGTAAACAAAAATGCATTCATGGATTTCTTACAAGAACATATTATGACCAGGTTTGGGGTTCCAATTTCCTTGGTTTTTGATAATGCATCTTACTTTTCATCAATTAAACTTATAGAATTCGCTGAATCTACTAATAAGAATCTCATTATAATTTTAAAGAAAACCGTGATAGAAAACCAGAGAAGTTGGCATATAGCTCTTCCTAATTCCTTATGGGCATATAGAGTCACACCCAAGAACTCTTTAGGTGTGTCACCTTACACTTTGGTCTATGGGAAGGAAGCTATTCTACCACCGAACATCCTACTTCCATATTCTAAATTATCCCAAGCATCAAGAGGATCCAGTAGAGAGGTTTTACAAGCCATAATCAATACTTTGTTGAAGTTAGAAGAGTGTAGGATCAAAACTAAAGAGATATTTAAACACCAGCAGGAGATTGTAAAGAATTGGTTTGACAAACGTAAGTTTGGAAATCAAATTTTTGAGGTAGGGGAGTTAGTTCTTAAGTGGGATCACCCACATGATGAAAATGGTAAGCACACTAAGTTTCAACATCTCTGGGTTGGCCCATTTTTTATTGTTGCAAAGTTAGGCTCCTCAACGTATAAGCTTCAGGATTTGCAGGGTTGGAAAGAGAATATGCCTGACAATGGTTTGGTTCTCAAACCATACTTTACCTAGTACCTTGAAGGAGTTTTTTGTACATAAATAAACTTTCTTTTTGTTTAATTGCTTTGATTAGTTTTGTTTTCTTTCTGCTGATTTGTTTTTGTTTCGCTTTTTGGTTCTTCATAGTTTTTCTTCGTGTTACTTTAGTTTATTTCAAATAAGCCAGCTCATCTTTTGGTGTTTGGAGTACATTGGAATTTGGACAAACTGCTATTATTTTAAGCCAAGAACTGCTTATTGGTCTTTATTACATGATTCTTTAAATTGGATAGACGATGGAAGGGAAGTCATTTTCAGAATACGTTGAAGTCCTGTTTAAATCCTATCAAATAACTAAGGTAGGAAAGGTTTAGAATACTATTTTGAGGCTCCATACACTTCACATTAATATCTATCCTAGGAAGCTTGCAGCAAAGGACCCATGGAGAGGAAGTAGGATGGGTAGGTGTATGGTATTCAAAATAATTGCATGCCACAAATTTCCCAAGAATATAATGCAAGAAATATATATATCCAAAGGATATAATGCAAGAAAATGATTGGATTTCTCAAAGTTTCTTCTCCGTATGTGAGCTGAAACAATCTATCACTCACACAAAAGGACACCATGGATGGAAGAACCTAAATAAAATATGGAATGAAAAAAGAAGCAATCTGGGAAGACTCAGAAGACAAAAGTCTGAAAGCATCAAAAGAATGAAAAAGGCATGGGAACGAGGAACAAACGAATACGTCTGTCCAAGTTCTGTTACAATCCTGTGGTGTCTATGCCAAAAGAAACCAAATGCAGAGGTAAATGAAGCTCATATTTTGGCCTTGGAAGAGTTATCAAGACTTTAAAGACCTGGTTACCTTATCCTATGTGGACTACAATCAATGATCAATTCTGAATCTTTTGTTTTTGGAAAGGTTTGAATTTTTAAAGGAATCTTGAAAAGAATTGGGAAAATTTTATCTAACAAATTGTCATAAAGCACTTTTGGGTTTCAAAAAATGGTTTGTCCAGAGATATGTGTTCACCATCCAGTCACCAATTGTTGCTGGTGCAACCACCACCCCAAATAATTTCATGTTTTGGGGACCCTTTGATTTTTTAGTTTCCGATCTTTCTTAAAATTTCCCTTGCCTCTTCATGACTTAGTTTTTCTTTTACAAATCGAATTTTTTTTTAGAAAGAAACTCAGTTTTTCTACCCGCTGTATCGGATGAAATCACAGAGTTTATCCAATGTAGCGGCGGAGTTATGTGTTAAGCTTATCGATTCTTGGTTTTTCTTTTGCTTCCAAAAAACTCTTGAGAGTTTACCAATTCGATGGTTAGAATTTAAACTCTCAAGCCGATGTTATCAGAGAATTTTTCCCTCTTCTTTTCAGAGGGCTTGTTGGAAGCTTTTTTGATTAAGCATATCATTTTGTCGGGATTTTTTTGATGATATCGAGGGAGTTTTATGTCCTTATCTACCCACTGTTTTGGAAATTTTCAATAAGTTTTTTTGAGGTGCTGCTTCGGGAGTCTTGGTTGATGATTGCTGAGTGATTGTTTTTTTTGCGACTGATGTCTTCCTAAAGTCCCAGTCGATATCGCGCTAGTGGGAAAGTCTAGTTTCAGAAGAGAAAGTATGTGTCCACCCGACACTGCCATATGCGTTTACCTTTTTCCTAACCGATATGTTCCCAAAGGTTCATTTGGTAGTGCGCGGATGAATAAGGTTTTAACCGTTGATAGTTTCTTTCGATGCGGGTCATAACTTTGTGTTGGTAAAGGAAGACTTAGTCCAGTCAATAAACGATGGATTCATTCCCAAATTTCACATGAGACTATCAATCACACTCTTGAATCCTTAGTTTGATGATGCTGCATTCTAATTGGTGTCAATGGTGTTTCATCGACGGGAATTTAATTACCTTGTCACGGTTACATCCATTTAAGCCACCGAAAGGCTGGATTATGATAATTTGTTGTCCATTTGAGCTTATCCTTTTGACCGAGCGAAGCTTCCAATCGTCGTGTGGATCTAGTTAGCTACGCAAATATTGCGCTCACTCCAGCCCTTCTACTTTCGCCATGTAGGATTTTAACCTTTTGCATGGTCAATTTTAGACGTTTTTTTTACAGGAAAATTTTTCTAGATTAGCAGGTTTAGGTTTTCCTGCTTTTAGCAAGTATTTATACCTTGAGAGCGTAAAGGATTTTCTAGTCAACCTAGGTTTCGAGGATTATTCTTTCCTGAGCAGCAGTTTCTATTTGCTTCGTCCCTGGCTCGTGAGGCCATCGATTTTTCTCTACCCGCCTCGCATCATTCATCACCCCTACCATCACCATGGGGGGTTTCTTGTCATTATATTGCAGTAGAAGGGCTGTGGGAAGATGAGCGTTTCACCGTTTGCGCCACTCCTTATCCATTTCACCTGTGTGTGAGAGAGAGTGTTTTCACCTTTCATTGGGGTAGGTTGTAGAAGTTACCTGGCCTAAGGGGGGAGGGAGGTTTTTCAGAGCTCCTAGATTTGAAGCTTAAGTCACGAAAGGTTATCCTTTGGGTTAACGGAGGGAGAATCCTGGTACTCCAGTCATGGGATGGTAGAGTGTTTATCTTGATAAAAGCCGAGGTTATTTTTCACGGAGTATGTGTCTGTCCCATTACTAAACTTCGTTCAACCATAGCTTGGTTTCTGTGGGGAGGTTCTGGGGTAGTCATAGGTTGTATTCCCTGGTGACAAGTATTGTTCAAATGTTTCAATATGATGTGGTAAAACTCTCTAGTTTGATATAATTTTATGCTATCTTCAATTGATTTCAGTTTATCATCCATGCATATTAAAAGATTAAAATAGATATAAGACATGGTTTTATGGTTTTGACAGCCTCAATTCTTATATAATACCATGCCTAAGAAAGGAAAAAACAAGGTCCAAGCTATGGAGGACGATCCAAAGGTGGAGGTCATAGAAAAGGTAGAGATGATCTATGAAGATACTAAACCCTTCACTGGAGTCAATCCATAGTTCAAATGGGGCAGATCTATCACATGATCAAGGACCAGGCTGTCCCAGAGGCAGGCTTAGAAGACATTCTGATCTATGCAAACATAAGGAAGTTAGCCATAATGAAGGTGTCCACACGTCCTGAACTCTTCCCATGTTTATAAGTAATCGATTAGATTCTTCCAAGGGCATATATAACCAAGATGATCTTGTCAAACATCAATGGTCAAAGTTTTGCTGCTTATAGCCCAACATATGTAGCTCAAGCCTGTAAGCTACCTACAACTCATATCTATTTGACAGAAAAATGGTTGAAGGAGCTAGATTTGGATGTCTTCGACTGTATAAAGAAGATGATGGTTCATGGGAAGCAGTTTCGCATGAAACCTTCCGGGGAATACGAAACCACAAATTTACGTACCCTATACCGGCTTCTAGATCTTATGTTAAATAGGATTTTTGGCCGAGAAAATGGAAAGTTTTACAAGTTAATCTAGGTACCAGTGATTTATTTTGTAGCCACCAAGGATACCATCTTCAATTGGGATGACATAGTATCAAACAGTTTGACTTCATGCATAAGCACAACCCTTGGAGGTGTGTCACAGAAGAAGTCAGAGTTCTATATGAGCTCTTTCTTGATTAATTGCATTTTGTGCACTCACCAGTTCCCAGCATTAATTTGCAAATGGGATAAGATGAATACCACTGTGTATTTTGCATACCAGCTTCTATGGGCACACAAATATTACTTTTTCTACAAGAGCATCTGTGAAGACTTCCTAGTGTCACTCTACAAGTTAATATTTCTCACAGAGTGAAGCTGCATGTCTGAGAAGACATTGGAGATAGTGGAATAAAATGGGAATTATTACCTCACAAAAGAAGGCATGTACCTAAGAATGTTTGGGGGATCTAGGGCCCCTTGTTTATTACCAAAGTATGCTACTGAATATGTCGTTAACAAAGAGGTGGCGAGGAAGCTTTACATCAATGGAATCAGGAATTTCTTATTTGACCAAAAACAGGGTGTGTACCCACCACTTCCTTTCTATATTAGTAGTTATAAGTTCACCAAAGTAAAAAGTGCACCCGAATTTGTGAAAGAATTAGAATACTTTCACTTTGGAGAAATATTTTTTCATCGGAATGATTCAGAGAAAAATATTGCAGATTATTATTCATTAGTAGGAGTGCATTTTGAATATACTAACTACTAGGATAAAGATGAGGAAATATTCTGAAACATGACAACTTTGAGCAGGAGATTCAAGAAGAAAATAAATACTGTAGGAGGAAAAGGAGGAAGTAGTTGTACCACTGATGAGCAGGATAAAGAAGTAGAAGTTGCAAAGAAAAGAGAAGAAGAATCCCATAGATTTCCTCAAGAAGTAGAGCAACGGTTAGTAGAAAAGGCGGCCGAAGAAACCACATGAAGTTTAAAGATGGAACCAGCAATACTAAATTTCGGCTGTAAATCAGCAGTAAGGCTGAACATAGACATTGATAAAACAATATAGAAGTGTATCGAGTTCTATAAAAGGATGCGTTTAACCCACAATCAATGCTAGGTTTTAGCAGGAACTCAAGATCCGGATTTCCCATCCAGAGAGCAACACTTAAAGAACCTCCAGGACAAGCTACAGATAGGAGAAGAAAGCATAGCTAAGGTTGAATGCATCAGTGAGGAAGCTATTAGAGTATGGATTGTACAGGTTTCAGTTCAAAAGCATCTGTTTGAGGAGTTACTTAGTCAAAACGCACCCAAAATAAAAGAAATAGAGTCCCAATTGTCAAAACATGAAATAGCAGCACGTGTGTTGGAGCCAGCTAAATATCGGATCATTAATGAAGACGCGCAAGCTTGGGATGTGTTTATTAAGAAACCAACTGGGTCTACTTATATTTTTGTCTTTTTCACAAGTGGAGGATTTTTTATGTAATATTTTTTGTTTATATCTTTTTCCTAGTGAGCACACTAGAGGACGAAATTTTGTAAACAAAGAGTCAGGGAAGCCCAAAGGGCATGGATAACCAAGAGCCATTTGTAAATGTATAAGTAGGGGTAGAGTAGAATAGATGAAGGAATTTTTCTATCTCTCATATCTGGAATGATTTTTGTAAGAAGAACTATTTCTTGTTATAATAAATAGGACTAAACGTTTGCTGGAGAAGGGGCTTCCTGAGTTTCAGAAACATGTTGTGTGGATTGCTGAATAAAGAACTATTTATGTTTTAGCTTACCATACAAATCAGTGAGATTGTTCTAACCGCTGAACTATTTCTGAGTTACAAATGGTTTCATTTTTATGTTATGAATCGTATGCAGTGAATGAGTGATGAATGCTTTAACTTCATGGAGCTATCTCTGTGTTAATTTTCTTTTGTATTTATGTATTTTGAATTTATCATCTATCTGCAATATTCTTTATGAAAACAATGTAGTACATTTCTCATATGAATAATAATCTTGTTCCTTGGGGATACGTTAGATAGAATAGATTAATTTAGATTTGTTGTTATTTGCTTTCTGTGATTTAGGAACAAAGGGGATATGACATGCAGTAAGAACCTACGCATCACATTGTGAGGTCTTTGTTACCTGGTCATTTGCATTTAATCTAGGAACTTGCATATCATTTATAAAACATACAAATCACATAAATAGTGGACCATGCTGCAACCAGTAAATATAGTTAAACTTTCCTTTAACTCTATGGTAGTCAGGTCATTAACCAGCTGGATTCCCCACACCAAATGATAAGCGATCTAATTGGGAACGATTATTGGGTAGAATTACTACTGTCAGTACCTAGGATTTTCCAAGAATCAATAGGTTCCCAAGCTTGTTGTTACTCCAACTTACAAGATTATAGTTACTCTGACTTTCCAGAAAGTTGTTGCACCAATAAAGGAAAGTGCCACAACTTCACCATGTTACCTCTCACATCCAACAATGAGTTGTTTCTCTAACAACCACGAATCACAATCCCTTGTTTTTTTTATCTTGGTCATTAAGATTTGGCCAATTCCTAGAATAGATCAAGGGCTTAGAATTTGATTTCCAAGACATTTGATGAATGTATTATGATGTGTATCTTTCTTTGAATTAGTATTTCGTTGAAGAACTTGAGAATGGACAAATTCTCAAGATAATTCCTAGATCTTTTTCCTATTATTATGAACCCCTATTTGTTTAAAAACATAACCTCTCTTTGAGAGAGGGAGTTCAAAAATTGGATTAATTAAAGTTGTGAAGGAATGTGCAAGAATTATGAAGAAAATATTTTATTTAATGAAAATCTCCAATTGGTTTTTGTAAACTTAATGTTCTGATATTTCCATGAAGCACTATATTCCAAGGAGGAGGGCCCACTCTTCTTAACATGAGATGAATATTTTATTTAGTTAAGCTTAGTTGTGTGTGTGTGTGTGTGTGTGTGTGTGTGAAGAATTAGATTGTTTCTCCTGTCAATTTACTATTACCATTCATTTGATGTTACTGATCTTTTAATGCCATTTCCGTTTGTTAGATCTTAGCATATTTCCATTGTTGTGTGAATTTGATTCAAGCTTTATAAACCTTTGATTGAATTGTGTGATTGAAGTGAAAATTGATTTCTGGTGAGACTTGATTTACGATTTATATTCCTGTACTGCACTTCATAATAATAAACTAATGTTGAAAGGGAACTTGTAGCATGCATATGATTTGTCCAATATATTGAAATAGCCGACGATCCCTAGTTGATAATTAATGACTCGGTAATTTGACTATTTGTAAAAGAACAATTAAATCCACCAACACTTGTTGCTAACATTTGCATACTTCCAAGAAAATAGGTTTGCAAAGAAGTGGCCACAAAATTTGGCCTTTCCATAAAGCAATTTTTATTTTATTTTTTATGTTTGTAATAATCATGGAAAGCATAAGAAGGAAATATGAGTTCTTATTTTTGTTTGGTTACTACTAGGTTAATATGTATAAAGGACTAGGAGAAGATAATACTTTTTGAATTGATAAAGGCCTTACGTTAAATCTCGATAATATTTTTCTAGGTTGCAACTTAGGCCTTCCTATGAAGCTTTCCTATGAAGCTTTAGTTCAAATGAGACTTTTAGGTCAACTATCAATAGGTGTCAACCAATATGTATATGACAAAGGAGCTTTTGTAATTCCAAAACAAATTTTCGACCAATTATGTAAGGTCATAACCCCTAGTATGAAAGAATGAGTTTAACACAATGTATTGATTTTGTTCAAAATAATTTATTTAAATTCTTAAAGTCAAAACATCCTTTTAATTTATTATGGACAACTAGTTTTATTAAATGAATAGAAAAATATCTTAGACACAATTAGTATCCTTATTATTTATTGAATTTTTAGCTAATAACAATGAAATACATAGTAAACATTGTAAGTTAGAGCATGACCAAACAAAGCGATTATCAAGTTGAAGATACACGTGGGGAACATAAGAAATTAGAAGGAAAAGCATGGAGATCAATTTTTTATGCACATAATCATATATAAATGCAATTATAAGCAATACCAAAATGAATATACTCTTTAAACAAGTCAGATTTCTAAAGTAAGGAAAAACGTGGAAATACATGTTTTATGCACACAAACATATGAACAAAGTCATAAACAACACCAAAATGAATGTACACTTTATTTATAGAAATTTATATAAAAGACTTTGTTGTTCTAAACTTAACATTGATATGTCATACATAAATACTTATAAAGGATGGCCATATTTCTTTCTCACATCTCTTGTATTTGAGGTAATAATTGTACAGTAATTTATATAATATGGTTCAAAGACACCTATCCAAAACTCCTTGTGCATTGAATATTTGTTACATTGATACTTATGCAAATAATCTCCAATTGTTCACATGTGTTTATATTAAACTACACACAAAGCTAGTAACTCTAAAGTGCAATGCAAAAGGCCTAACTTGTAGGTCCTAATGAAATATAACATTGATTTCAAAGATAACAATAGTTTTTTTTCTAAATAATTGTGAGTTTAGTAACTCAATAATATTTAGTAAAATATTCCTTTAAGAGCCCCAAGACTTGAGTCAATTTGTCTTGAGCTAGGCATGAGATCTCGCCCACCCCACAATAGTGTAGGTCATAGATTAGCTCTCTTAATCCCCTTGAGGTTAGTCATCGTAATTAGGGACATCGATTTATCCCATTTATCATCCATGAATCATGGGAAGTACTCAAAGAGTTTCCTGTAATTTGTTCCATTGGAAAAACATAATCTTCTATAAGATAAATTTCTTCAATTTGCATTAATAGTTGACATAATCATATTCAAGGAACTACTTTAACTTTATAAGATAAAGTGGATTTACATATTGATTTTCGAAGTGAAGGTGAATTAGAATTCTATATATATGTGTGCATGTATTGAGGAAACTGATATTTAATTTAATGAAATATATTTATCTTTCATTGAAGTATTAGGGGTTTCAAATATATTTTAAGCATTTTATGTGGCTTATAAGTTATGGTTTAGTAACTCAAATGGGGAATTTCCAAAAGACTTAAAATCCTAACCCCAATAGACATAAAAGTATGGATTATAAGTTTACTGCATGTTTATTGAGTTTGATGGAATTCAAATGCTACATTATACTTGGTTAGTGTTTATAACAATATCTATATCATTACTATTTCAATATAGACATTACGAGGCTTAGTGTCAACAAATAAAACTAAAATTGCATGATCGTATGTCACCACTTATTGTACTCACATTGGACTTGATTTTGTATTCTCTTCGAAGTATTTTTTTAATCTTGCTAAATAACATTTTGTATTACTACAATTTCCTAGAGGTAAGTTGAAATGAGCGAGAAGCACTAGTAAATGAGTTGGGTTTTCATTAAATTACGGGGATTAACAATATCAATAAATAAATGTAAAATTAGATGATGGAATGTCACCCCTTATTTTGAAATATTTTAGAGCCATTATTTTCTGCTTACTAAATAAGATTTTATCCATTATAGTTACATTTATATTACTTCAACGAGAGGTGGGTCAACAAGATGATAAACATTAGTAAAAGTATTAAGTTCTCATAGATGACATCCATGTTCAAATCCCATTTCTACTAAAAATGAAAAATATGGTTTATATTGGCATGTTTTGCACTTGATTCAAACATCCAATGTGGCCTTCATTATAATTCTCCTTTATGGAAACAATTCGGTATGATTTAACCTTTGTATATTGCATTTGAGAGAAAAAAGAAGCAATCAATGCATTCATGTGACCACATCTATAAAAAGATTTTTAGCAAAGAATCGGCATGTGATCTACTTATACACAAAACATCAACCTCAAATATACTTCTAACTATGTAACCATGAATCCTTCTACCTTATTGTAAAGTTGCTAAAATATTGCATGTAGAAAGGTCAATCCTTGTTGTATTAACACTACGTTTTACATATGTCATTTTCATTTGATTGAACAACGACGGTTCTTTTGGCATGTCCATTTTGAGAAAACCTCACAGTCATATAATTCATAGATGAGACAACCCCTCTCTTTATGGTGTATTATCAAGAAAGTGAAAGCCATACACACACCCCTACAATTCACATACATTATTACAAGGAAACTAACAATATAAACTTTTGATTAAAACCCATTTTTTAGTATGTAATCATAATTCCATTTTCCTTCTTTTCGTAAATCACCTAAATATGCACATGCATAGAGCATAATTAATATGGTAACTAATCTAAGAACCACACCATCAAATCAGATTTAATTAAATAGTGTTATGGCCTCATCGTCGTGTTCATTCCAAGCATACCCCACAGTCAGTGTCTTCCATGATGCCAATTTTATTTCCTACGTTTTATCTAACAATCTGTAATCGCAATATTCCCCAACATGGAAAAAAAATATAGGAGTGAATATCAATGTCAATGCATTTTCCAATAACATAGTCATGGATCAAGTTACCCATTTCAATTTCTCATTATCAAGTACAAGTGATGAATACGCTAGCAATTGTGAATGGATTTTAATGCTCAAAAGATGCATTTGATGAAATATTGGAAAGTCCTCAAGGGTATAATCATTCTATGCATGCCTTGTAATCATGAAAGTGTAACACCCCTCTATCACATATCTTCAATGTTTTTAGGGGGACATACCCAAGTTATAGTATAGGTGCAGGACACACTCTTGATGGCCATACGAGTGGGTCCTACCCCCGCACAATAGTATTAGATTATGTAGCTTCATACGCCTATAATAATAGTATTTATATTAAGGGCATGGGGATTCATAAGAACATAAGTTAAGTTAATTTAATATTATTAAATTAAGACGAGGTTATTGGCGAAATATAATAAAATAATAAATATTACATATTTATCTAATTAAGGGGATTTTTGCATGGGGGAATATTACATAGACGACATGTGTTCTGAGAGGAAGAGCTCGAGGAAAGATTAAACGAGAGGGAATGTGAGGGGGAAGGGGTCTCTTCTCCTTGTCATTGGGGATTGGAGGAGATAGGGGTTATTTTTTAGGCAAAGGGATGGTTCTCTAGCTTGTTATTATTGAGTGAGGGCTTCATGGATCTTAGTCTATCACTAGGGGGTTAGTTTGGAGGAGAGTGGTCCCCCACACATGGTTTTCCTAGTTTCTGCCAACTATGGTCAATTTGTTGCTTCTACAATAACTCTATCAGGAATCCAAAAGTCTTAGCTTAGATACATCTTCATCATCATGTTGGTTCTTTGACTTAGGTTTCATAGTTTATGTGATAATTATTTATTTCATTTGTGGTCATTCGTGATATAATTGAATCCCCATTTGAAAATTTGTCACAAATATTACCATTACTATTATTATTACTATTATTGTTAAGGAGTCACAATCTTTTTTGGAGTCTTACGTATGGTATTAGAGCTAGGTTTAAAACCTATGGGCCTCTGGTATCAAGAGTAATTGATGAAAATTTTAAAGAAAATTGATGTTTCAACACTAATATAGAGCCAAACACAATACAAATTAATATGTGCATAGACAAAGACATAGAGAGATAAGTCAACTCACTCACCGAGAAAGAAAGGGAGGAATAAATGTAAGCCATTGTGGCATAGTGAGTTGAGTTTATCCTTTCCTTTTTTGTTTGAACAAATAGGCCTACTTGATCGCATAACCCCTCCTATGCATTATTTGTGTTATATTTATTGTACCTTGTAATAAATGGAAGCCACTATGACATAATGATTTGAGTGTATCATTTCCTTTTCTATTTGAACAAATAGGCCTACTTGGTCTCATAACTCCTCCTGTGCATTATTTGCGTTAGATTTATTGTACCTTGTATTGGATTTACATCAATGAAGAATTTGTGTATAAGGAGCTCTCTATCTTGCTCACACTATTTTATCGGTAGATTTTGGTGTATTATTTTTTTGGTATATTTGTGATTGATTTCTGATGATTTTCATGCCTTTTAAGTAATTTCTAGCCAACTAGAATCCTAATAATTTCCTACATTGGATTTTAATTCTTTTCTATCGACTTTCCATGTGCACTATTTTTGTTAATGTTGGTTCCTGTATAGAGAACCTGATTGCTTATGTTACGGTTAAATAATAAAAAAATTGTGTCAGTGTTTAAATGTGATTAGTCAGTCACTTGTTGGACATTTTTTGCACTTTTGATGATGAAGTGGCCTTTAAAATGGATTATGGTTGATGATTTCCTTCTTTTGGATTTTAAGAATTCACCATGCTTGAGCATAAGAATAACTATCAATGCTTGAAAAATCAAGGGGATTATATATCCCATTATCCTAACCTGCAGTAATCTTCCAAGAGGGCACCATAATGAAACTTCAAAGAGAAAATGAACTTCATACCATAAAGAAATGGAGTCGTCAGGGCTTGAACAAAATAATCCTTCACTTGTTTTTCTCAAACCCTAGGCACAACAAGGTATTTATGAATATTTAAGGAACAATGGCTTCATCCCCTCATGGAGTCACGATGTGAGCAAAGATATCTTCAAGTACTTGCACTCACAAATTTGTCATCTAGGTAAAAAGTCTTGTGCTCAACAACGATGCCAAAATGTTGGACCAGAAATCATCACCCTAAAGTGCAAGGCTTCACAGAATCCCCCTTTTCCCTCTATCCAAAAGGATAAGTATAAACCCCAACTTGCACCCAACCAACATAAGTCCAACCAGGAGGAATGAGCAATACACGAACATGTGAATGTGCAACAAAAATAAATAAATAGTGATTTAAACCTATCACAATACCTCACACAAATAATCATCTTGTCATCGCATCCATGAAATCTATATTGCAATAATATGTTTCAATGTGCCACTCAATAATGGAATCCAAATTACCATTTGATCACAACAGATTGGGATTTTTTTACAATCTTAGTTATGGGGTGTCAGTAACTACTTTGGGCTCATTAATTTCCAAGAAGATTCCTCTGCTCATGTTGCTCCAGATGGAGAAAACTACATGAATTTGGAAAAGGGGGTGGGATTTTGCGGTATCTCCTTCTCTCGTCATAATATTAATTCAGTTATACCCACTCATTCAATTTCAAGATGCAAGCACTTTGTTTCAGTACCCAAATTTCATATATGCTCATGACTAAATATCTTGCAAAGGGAAATAACTAGGATGTCTATGGACAAATGCTATTAGAACCTGTAATACTAATATAAGCCATGCAATAATACCATAATGGACATGATTTTCTTTGATTTCAAGTTCATCTATGTATTGCAAAAACAACTTTAATTCTAAGACAAACTTATAGAACTTATACTAGCAAGTTTCTTTGGAGTTCTTTTGAAATAGTTAGAACAATTCAATTTTTAATTAGTAATTTTTAATTTTGAACTTTAAAGGCCTAATTTCTAGAAATCCTCTTTATGTTTGTATTACAATGTTTTACATTGGTCACAACAAATTTTTTAATACAAAGCATAACCATCACATTTGTTTTAAACATTCACACAACCATTGAGACATTATGAATAAAATATTCAATGGCTTCTTATTTATGCTCTAGAAACTTTTACAAAGGGTGAGATGTACACTTTCAACAGAGACTTTGTGTATTCTTACTCACTAGCGACATTTTACAAGTTGCTTCGATCATAGATACCCTTCGCTCTGTGGAAAAGTAGATTTGTTTTGTCCTCTGATCTATGAGCAAAATTTGTCTTTCACTCTTCTATTTTTGTTCTTTCTTCTTCCCAAGCTACATTTTTTCCATCTCTCAATGGTTGTTTTTTCATCAAGCAACATTCATGTTCATAGTCCTGCCTTGGAATGCCAAACATCAAGAGATTCATTTCACCTTCTTAAGGCATTTGACCTTCAAATTTATTGTTGACTTCAAACATTACCAATGATTTACTTTTCTACAAAGTTTGGAGGGTGTATTTCATATCAACATCTCCAAAAGGTCATGTTGGACATGGTGTTGAACACCTATGTTAATTTCTGCAATATTAGGGGTATCACCCTACACTATGAGCAAATAGAACCTATCAATTCTTCTACACAATCTAACTAGTCCATGCAATCTTCAAGATTCAATAAGGGGCCATAGCATAAAGTTGGTCAAGCTGTTCATGAATGGAAATATGACTAACACAATTGGCTTGCAACTCCTCCACCAAAATGACAAGTTCCTGTGAATTGTCTATTCCATTTACATTTTAAATATGACACCTAAGGTAGCTATGCAAATAAATGGTGGCTATGAGTCTACTATTTGATATGTTGAGTGATACATTCGTCTCATCTTATTAGCAACTTCATTTATGATTACAAAAATGTGCGGTCTTTTTATTTGTGTCCCAAGGAAATACTTTATTAGTTATATGGTTATGCACTAAATGGTTGGTTTTTAACTGTGGTAGTTTCACTTTATGGCCAACTGGTAATTGTTTTGATTAATATGCACTTACATAGTTATAGAAGCTATTAAGGAATCTTAGTACAATATGTTTTAGCTTATGACAATTGCAATGAAAACTAGTATTTGAGCTTCTTCAAAGAGAAATTTCAATTATAATTCAGCTTCCCCAACCCACTTGCTAAGTACATCTTCTCCTTTTGCTCATAGAATTTAACCTTATGTCTTGCCTTAGTTTCTGCACATGCAAAACCCCTTGCAATCAATGTTTTCCCTGTTCCAAGAGGGACACATAAATCAAAATAGATAAGAGGGTAAAAAACATTTCTTTTAGTACATCAATGTACTCAAAGAGATTGTCAATGTCATCAAATCCCACTATCTCATCAACCTACAAAGGTTGAATGTTAGCTCCACCTTTAGAACTAGTTCTTGTAGTTTGTGCCCCTGCAACTCCTATACCAATAGAATCACCCTGATGGCCCCACCCAAAAGCTACCACTTTCAAACCCCATGCAGTTGTGCTATTCATGTCCAATCCACCAAAATTCTATGGTCAGCCAAAGCTTCTATTTGCACCACACATCAAAGATCCAACTAGACTCAATCCATATCATCTATAAGAAGGGAATCATTTAGATAAACTATCCTTTCAGCATGATGACACTTATGCACCTGAAATTCACCTCATCTCACTTAACACCCATTTTTGTTCCCATGCCTTGAAGTAAAACTCTACAAGGGGGATAACGCAGTAGTTATTTCTCTTTTTTTTTCATAAGGAAACCGCCACACTTCAATAAAGTTTTGAAGAGCATATCGCCCTATCCCTTCTTATTCTTTACCCTCCTCACTTTATTTATCTTCTCCATCTATATCATCTCTATCATCTTCCTCCTTTGAAGATGATAGGAGGTGCCACTTCCACCATTTCTTCTACCGGATCGGACTGGACTGTTCATCTTAACAATTGAGGTTCAATAAGTTTGTCTCTGTATCCACCAATCACCTGAATTTAATACAAGTAATATTTCTATTAAATGTGAGTATTTATATACCAAGAAATGGGCCATAAAAACAATAGATACTATAGGAAACACAATTATAAAAAAATAAAATACCATCAAAACTGCATCCCCTATGTCTGTATTATCTGTGGCATAATATTTTAGATTGACAATAACTTTTGTTTTTCTAGTAGAACGACATAAAGTGATTGTATGTGACTGCAATGATTTATAAGTTTGTCATACAAACCATTCAAAAGTGTCTTTGTCAAAGAGCAACAAAGTCTGCTGATGTGTTTATTCCAAACCTATTCGTTCGTGTTCTTCGCCTGAGTTGATGGAGCTGCAACTGTCTGGAGGAGAATATCTACAGTTGCATGAAAATTCATTAAGGATGATGCATTGCATGTGATTGAAACATCAAGTACTAAATACATGATGTTGAATATCAATTCCTTCCATGGACGTAAGACTAATTCATAGAATAATACTATTAACATAATTGCATATCATAGGCATAGTATAATTTGAAGATGAACTACACACACCTATTCATAATAACAAGAGTCATTTTATTTCGAACCAAGACGCTATGATCCTTTAGTTTCCAATGTATTGAGTTTCCATACTTTACAAGTCATAAAGTGTAGAAGTGTTGGCGAGATCACAACTCTATTCTTTAATCTTTTTCTCATTTTTTATGATTGAATTTGGTTTCATAATGCCATTTAATGGGCATCAAAATCTCTATTTTTAATTATTCTCAATTTGTAACAATTTTTTAATAATTCTCGATTTTTGTAATTTTCCTAATAATTAAAAAAAAATTATTACATAACTGAACTTTGAAATTTAAAGTAGTTTCTCTTTCTTTAATTCTAATAGGATTTCAAAAATATGTTTATTCATGAAAAGAAAAGTTAAGTTTGAACTTTGAGTTATGGGATTCGATCATATTAAAATAAATTTAAAGTTAAGTTTTTTATTGTGAAAAGTAAATGAGATTTGAACTTTAACTTACGGGCTTAGAACCTATTAAAATAAATTTTAAGTTGTTTTTTTTTTGTTTGTGAAAAGAAAACTGAACTTTGAACCTTGATTTATTGGATTAAAACATATTAAAAATAATTTTGAAGTTAAGTTTTTTTATTTGTGAGAAGAAAAGTAAAATTTGAACTTTGAGTTAATTATGTTCTTCAAAATAAGATGTCCATGATGTGCCACTCTCCCAAACAACTTATTGACTATTTAAGCAACAAAGAAAAATGCATATCGAAATAAACCAGCGTGAAGTCAAAAGTATGTCATATAAACCATGATTTTGGGGTCCTATGTAAAGCACCGGGCATTGGAAAAGCCGAAATTCAACTTTGGCTTCTCTATTTCACAATACAACATTGAATCCTACTAAAGTCTGATTCTTTATCTTTCATTAGAGGAATTTTGGGGTCTAAAATGGGCCTCCTAAGGAAAATAATAAAATAATAGTTAAAATAATAAAATAATAGTTAAAATAATAAAATAATATTGATTAATTTTGGAGGAAGAAAGAAAAAAACTACTTTTTGTGTTCGTATTTTCGACATATCTCCCTGTGTTTTTACTCAAATTTCGATCGGGAGAGCTCGTTGGATGCGGAATTTGATTCTGCATCCAACGAGTACCCACACTGCATACTTTTGATGGACCCCGTTACCCCAAAAACAAGGAATACCTGAAAAAAACGTGATGATGACATCATCATCACATTTTTTCAGGTATTTCTTAATTTTGGGGTAGTGGGGTCCATCAAAAGTATGCAGTGTGGGTAATCGTTGGATGCGAAATCAAATTCCGCATCCAACGAGCTCTCCCGATCGAAATTTGAGTAAAAACACAATGAGATATGTCGAAAATACGAACAAAAAAAGTAGTTTTTTTTAATGACAAATATGTCAATTCAACCATTATGGTTGACTTATTTTATTAAAATTCTATTGGTTCTTGAATTCCAACTCACAAAAACTTATTTTGGCACGTTTTCTTAGAAGGCCCATTTTAGACCCCAAATTTCCTCTAATGGTACTTTTGACATATAATAATTTTTAATTGTACCATATTCTTCCAATGCTTCCAATTCATCTGAATCGTCCTCCATCGAGGGATTCTTGACTTAAACCTCAAATGGTAAGAAAGTTCCACCTACTTCATGTACATATTTTAGAGGACACTAACCTCTCTACCTCCTCATCATCAAAATGAGATGGCTCCTTCAAACCTTGAATACATTATCTAGGAACCTCTAGTTGAGATATTTCTCAGTTTGTACAGTTCTTGAGAGGAATCCTTTCTTCTATGGGACTCCTAGCTCTATACCTTTTTACTTTGACCTCAAAAGTTTCATATGATTTTATAGGAGTTGCACTCGCTTTCCCACAATGTATTTTTCTAACATACCTAGCAGTTCCTTTGATCTATCTATTGTCTCTTGTTCAACAATAAAAATTTCTCTTCTCTTCTCTTCTCTATTATTAGAATAGACTGAGGAGCAATTTGTTTCCAAATGTCCCATATGTTACGAGATATGATGAAGGTTCCATTTTTTGTCCCAAGACTTTGCAAGGCGGGGGGGACTCATGCTACCCTGATCAGAGATCCCTAGCTTCATGTGTCCAAGATTCTATTATCCACTGAAAAAATACTTTCTATCCAAACCCCATCAAGATCATCACCTCCTTTTAGTGTATCTCAACCACTAGAGGTGGTAAGCATCAAGCAAACTCGCCAACCTTGAATCCTATTGGTGGTAAATATATGACACAATAGATCTCCTTCCTTGAGGCCAACATACACTCTATTTTTATGAGACCTTGGAGTCAGACCCCCTCCCACCAACTCCATTTGAACAACCAACCTTCCATCATGAAATTTTTCCCCACAACCTCAAATGTTACAAGAGAGGGATCTTTTCAATCCAAAGCTCCTTCCAGGATCAACCAACCAAGCCCCCTCAACCCTAGTTTGTCCCCGAAGGATATCATCAAGTTTTTCATTGGTTCCCTCACAATGATAGAGGATACTAGGGATGTTTCTTCTCTCTCCATAATATTCATTGCACATCTATATTTGTATTCTAGGAATTCTCTTCTTTCACATCTTTCCTTCCAATTTTGGTCTTATCCTTAAATCTTTGGATCATATAGAATAGATATGTTTTCCCTTATCTCGTTTGCTTTACATAGGAGCAGCTTGTGCAATCTAAGATCGTATCAACATTCTTGTAATTAGAACTCATTTATTGAACATTAACAAAATGATCTCACCGTATCTAGTTATGCTTATGCTTCCATCGTTGAATTGAGTTAAAGCTTCACATCATTTAGGGCTTAGAATTTCACCCTACTTTGAAAAGACTATTTTCTTTCACTTACTAACATTTGCATCTCTTTATCTCACCTTTTGTTTGTTTGTTTATTGTGAATGTCCTTAGTACTACCATAACCACGACCATGACCATAAAAGTGTATTTTGAAGTCCTATTAACCTTTTTCTCTGAAATTTATGGACATAAAAATAACATAATCTTATGTTTTCTATCAAAACGCGATCGTTACTAATTAGACAATGGTAAACTATTACAACGTAGTAAATAAATTTTGGAAAAAAACAAGAGTTCCATTGGTGACAATGTTTCATAAAAACAAAAATCAAGAGGGCAAGTGATTGGTCAATGTGTGACTTGGGCCGGACTTGGAATCTCTTTTGTAGCACGCCACTGGTCGATGTGTGAGCCAATCATCTTCCATGTGTGAGCCACTCATCGATGTGGGACCCAATCGTCCATGTGTGAGATGGACATGGAGGATATCCCCTCTCTTCTCCATATACACTCGAGTATCGTGTTCCAACGGTTGCCTCTCCTCGTCTGGACTATTTTGTGCCTTCTTCTCCCGATGGGGCTAGGTCTGTCCCATATGTACCTGATTTATCACCTCCTATTCTTGGTTCTACGCCAGTTGTTGGGGATCCTAGATCTACTCCAGGCACATGTAGGTAAGTTCTATTGCTCTATATTCATGGAATATAGAGCATTCTCTCCAAATCCTCGAAGCAGAAAATATGTAAACTTAATCCATGTTGTTCGCATAGTATTTTGGTTCTTTTTAACTTATGTGTATTTAATCCTTGGAGCTTCATATCATACATGAAAATGAGCTGAACAGGCCTCAAGTTGCTTTCATGACATTTGTCATTCCTTTCATATTGCGGCGACACTTGTTATACTGCAACTTTTGGGGATCTCATTTAGATTATTTCCAAAGCATTCTCTCTTCATGGGATTTGCCTTTTGGCTAAAACTGACAAGTTCCAGCTCATTTTGGTTCCAACTTGAGAGTATTTAAATCTTTCCTTAAAAATAGATTTTGTGGTTGACATCTGTATAGGTAGTTTAACATGTTTACTTTTTAACTAATAAATGAGACATGTTTCTCTAGTTTCTAGCGGCAGCTTGTTTTGAGGTTTTTATCACTTGTCACTATCCTGCTTGAAGACATAGCTTATGTAAAATTTTGAATAAAGAAACTACTTATGTAGAAATTGATACTGATTTAATATAGTGCATCCAAAAGGACAATGTTTAAGCTTCTAGATTTGTTACCAAATGACCTCCCTAGGTGCTATTTCCACATGGAAATGCTTTGGAAATGTATTGGTTTTTTAAATGTACATGTAAACTCATGGGAGACTTATCTAGACGTTTCCCAAAAATCGAAACTTATGTGATATGTTTTTAAAGCATTTCCTACTCATTTTTTGTGCTATTGGAACCATTCTCTTCCCTTTCCCACACCTTTAGTACATTGAATGTTAAGAAAAACATAAATCCAACAGAGACCGATACATATATATTCTAGGTATCTATCCTAATTATTTTTCAATTGTCTTGTTCCTTTCTCCTCTTTATCACATTCCATGTATTCAATGCTCAATTCCATAATCAATGCTAAGTTTCCTTCCCTTTTCCTTCTTTACTATTATGCTCAAATATGGGACTTTAGAGACATCTTGTAGTTGTACTCATAATAACAGAGGAAAAACACTAACAATAGAAACAATAAAAACTATATGGAAAAATGTTGTATTAAAATTAAAAAATTAAAAAATAAAATTGTGTTGACCTTATCCTTATTTACCCTTGCCATAATGGATCATGTCTCATATAAGCAACAAGGCCCAGCATCATGTATTGACTACTAAGGAACTTACACCTTAATTGTGTGTGTGTGTGTGCGTGTTACTACCATTTCCCTATTTCTTAAAATTTTAAGAGTGGTGTTTCTGAAATTTGTACCTATTTCATAAACTATACTCGTTTCCTCATTTAAACTTATTTAGTTACAAAGATATTATATTAATGTCCACAAATGAAGAAAACATGTATAGGTCAATGGTAATCAAAACACATAGCAATAGGAAAATAAGTAGTGCCTAGGGAATCTCCTCCCTAAATCCGAGATAAAGTACAAAAATTAGCATATCATAGCAAGAAGTAGGTGGGACCCATTATGGATTAACTCTCTGCAAAAGAGTATGCCTAGAAGTGAAAAAAAGCAATTCCACAAAAGAAAAAGAGTTGCCCATAACATGATGAAAAGTTGAAATACAAAAGTTGGCCTTAATCTAAGTCTAGGTCTTAGGAGGAGCTTGTAGATCCATCTATCATTATAATGGTCCTAATAATAAGCTTAATGAAATTATCAGAAGAATGGCCAAGACTAAGAGGAGTCATATTTGATACCTAGGAAGAATCCTACTAGGTCTATGTGACATAAGAGTTTGATTGCTACAAATAACAAATAAGGACCACCTTAAAAATATACATATCTAGGTTAAATTGTAGGAAGATTAAAAATCAAGGAAAGATACAAGGGTTTAATCAATAAAGGAAAAAGCTAGAAAGGAATTTAAGACAACAGGAATTAATGTTCAAGATGGGAAACAACTGAAACAATATTGAGACATATAGCCATAAATAGCCACAATGATTCCCTTTGTGACTTATCAGGTTTAGCGCTGACTCATGGCAGTTTTTGTTTCAATCATTATGGATGACTGTAATATGTTTGTATCCATTGATGGTCAAGTCATGAGGTGATGTTCAATATTTGACTATTCCCTGTTTTGTTAAGCATTCTATGAGTAGATATTTGTTACAACTTGCTTATCTTATTTTGGAGTTACAAAGTGTTGCAACACATGAAGGATGTACTTTGTATCATTTTCTTATGAATATAAAGTACAGTTTTTTCCTTAGAAAAAATAACTATAATGAAGAAAGAATCACATTGACCAACCTATTACAAACAAGATAATTTTATTAATGTCCATAAATGACCAAGGGATAGGTCAATGGGACTAGAGATTAAAATAAGATGCCACTAAACAATGGGAGCGTTTGAAACAGTTCTAAAGCTAAAATGTTATCAAAATATAGGAGATAATATACTTAGAAATGTTAGGAAAAGAAAACAAAAGAATTTAGTAGGTCTAATTGATCACATTGATAAAGGATTTCAATGCCTTTTGTATGTGTATAAATACCATCCATGCAAACGGGTTGTTTTAAGTGGTTGCAGTAGGTGAATGCACTGGGAAACTTTTACAAGATATAGACCCCCACCTATGACTTCTTAGCCAAAGGGATATTTTTAGAGTGTTGTAACGCTGGCTATATTGCATTGTGATATACCCAGAATGGGGAGTTGCATAGAGATGTTCTCATTTGAGCCTTTTGGTCTTGACCTTTTTGTTTTTTTCAGGAAATACCACTAATTCTAAAAATGCAAAAGTTCCATTTGATTTTTGTTTAAACAAATAGTTACATGCATAGTTATATTGTCCACTAAGAAACTCTCAAAGAGGTTTAGAAGACATTAAATATCAAAAAATCACCAACCCATATAACTAGCTAATTAAACTAAAATATTCTTTGATGGTTTATATAATTGGAAATTATTCATCTTGTACTAGGGAAAAACTCCACTAATTTTCTAAGAAGAAGGTAATTGTTCCCTGCTGGTATATATAAACTCATAAAGGGCCCAAACAAGTTTTTCATTAGGGTAGCTAATCAAACTCACCAACCCGTGAAGAACTGAATGAGTACTAGTTAGAGTCTGGACTATGAGAACTATTGATTATAACTCATTGTGGGTGAATCAAAATTGATGGAAGCAAGTTTGGCTCACCAATGGGTTGGTATATATAATCTCATAGAGGGCCCAAACAAGTTTTTCATCAGGCTCATTATTCACACTTGCCAACCCATGAAGAAATCGACGAATACCATGGTTGTTTAAGTTTGAATATGCTATAACCAAACTATCCAAATTGGTTTCCAATTTGGTGCAAGGATGAAAAGCAAGGATAGAAACTATCCAAATTAGTTTCCAATTTGGTGCAAGGATTAAAAGCAAGGAAATATTACCTTATGCACAAACTTGCTAATTAATCAAGGAGGGCACAGTTTCTATTTTGGACTGATGGATACAAACATGGAAACATTTACTAAGCTTCATACTTGCTATTTTTCTCAAGGAGGTCGAATTTCCAATTTGGGTTCAGTTATACAAACAATGAAACATCATTTGCAAATGAAAATTGCTAATCCCATCAAGGAGGGCCACTCATGGCTTAGGAACATGATTGGCAAGTGTGTTACTTGTTCAAAAGGTGAAGGGCTTGCTCAAAAAGTCACCCAAGGTCTACTTAAGGGAATTTACAACTCCATTATTCAGTTTGTCTGTTGTGTATGTTGAGTTATGCTTATGTGAGCATTTCTTGTGAGTGTTGTGCCTCAAACTACTGGGAGATGAACCCTAGCCTTTCCATCCCCTCTCCTTCCACCCTCTTCTCTTCCATTGCAGGTATGGAGCGCTAGATTATATACATTGAAGGATTATCAAAGTTATGTTCAGCCTCCATCATGTTCAGGTCGAGCTCTAGTGAATCCCATGCTTCACCTATGCTCTCAGCCCTTCCCGAGTCATGTTTTGGGCCTCCTGCCTATCATTGTGAGATTCTTGATGTAATGGTTAGTGATTCTTTTGATATCTGATATATGATACTGATAAATACTGTATTTATCTATGTCAATTCTAAATACTACTGTCCATTAAATCTACATACTCAATTTTAGATGTAAAAGCTTAACTAGTGACAAGAATGAGGGATTTGAGCCTCATACTGTAATAATAACTAAGTCTTGCCATTGAGAATGAAATTGAATGGTCTGATATGGTGTAATATGATGTAATATACTCTCCAAATTAAATGATCAGGTTTGATACGCTGCTGGTCCAAAATTTAAGCCTATTTGCTCACCCCTGCTAGATTACTAGCAATGTTTTACTAGTCTAGCCATAATTTAAATTTCAGGAGTTATACTCATATAATTTTGGTTCTGTAAGTTGCTGAATATCAATGGAAAGTATACCTATCCATACATTACCCATTATCAGATATTATCTGAATCCGTACTTCCTTTTGGGATCCTCCACTGCACAGGGTTTCACTAGGCCAAAACTGCCCAAAAACCCCAAATTTCTTCGAAACTACTCAGAACTTTCTAGAACTTGTGCAAACTGCCAAAACCTATTTATTATGTTA
Organism: Pseudotsuga menziesii; assembly: GCA_001517045.1. Lineage (NCBI taxonomy): Eukaryota > Viridiplantae > Streptophyta > Pinopsida > Pinales > Pinaceae > Pseudotsuga > Pseudotsuga menziesii. The sequence continues at coordinate 87,140 of LPNX010291684.1, forward strand.
TATTAATTTTGTAGCAACCCTCTACAAGTTTCTAGAATCCCTTGGTTGAATCAGACTGAACTACTCTTCCTAGTTTCACGATTTGACTGCCAAGAAGCGTGGTAGTAGGTTTCCGTGGAGCGGACTCCAAACCCTAAATGGCATTAGATATAAATGTGTTAGGGAAGAGGAAATTCTATGTCTAAACTGTCTTTGTTTTCTTCCCACTACTCCCTCCTTCTGCTTGCAAAAATTCCCAGAAGAAATACCTGATTTTCCTAGTTTGAGAAGGCTTTGTGTGAATTAATTCAATTTTAGAATTTTTAATTTAAAAATTGGAGCAAGTTAATATTCTGATCCATACATCAGATCAGGGATATTACAGTGGTATTAGATCTCTTTCCTTGGATCATCCTGTGGAAATAAATCTTTTAGTGAATAAATTTGCATGCCATGTCATACTATGAGGATGACTATGATGAGCAATATGAAGAATACTACAAAAGATATGAAGAAGAATAAATACTCTATGTTGATGGAGGCCTGCCAAAACATGAATATGATGAAGACTATTAGACATCAGATGGGGAAGAGATCAGATTTGATTCTACAATGGTTAAGAAAAACTTGACAGAGATTATTGAAGCATGTGAGAACATGTCTCACTACTACGAGGACTATCTAGCTTTGGGTAGGAATATTTGTGCAAACCTTTCTTTGGAGATTATATTTATTTCAAGTATGGATTCTAGCCCAATAATTATTATGAGCATTCTTTCAAGATCAACAAGCTATCCAGAGAGAAACTAATTTTTTCCACCTCTCTTAAAAAAGACGAAGAAGAAGGAACCAAAGGTGATGATTCCTCCAAGCCATCTACATGTTCAAGATTTAAGAGTTTGTTTGGTTTTCCTTCAAAAAGAGCTTCTAAATATTATGACATGAGTACCACTAAAGATGAAAAAGTCACAAGTTGCTTGAAGGAGAATATAAATGAAGTGGAGACAAAGATTCAGAAGGTGAAGTGCAAATCCCCACAAGGTCGTTGCATAAGAGAAGAAGTTGAAGAGGAATGCACTTCAAGTTTCTTGGTGGGTGATCTCCAAATCACTGCTCAATATATGGGATTATTTATGGCTGAATATATCTCTTTTGGCTCTGATCCAAAAGATGATTACAAATCAGAGTTACAGTCACCTCGGGAGCCACATATGGAAGAAGAAAGCAAGACACCGCTTGGGAGTGAAGCAAAAATTTTGGTGGAAGAACATGCCACCATAGAGTCTGTACAACAAGAGGATAAGGTGAAGAACATGTGTGATGAAGGTTCTGATTTTTTCAGCAATCATGTTCATTTACATCCCTCTGATCCATGGAAAGACAAAAATTCTCCACTTGCATCTGAGGACTGCAAGAGGAAGGCCAATTGTGAGGGAGATAAATTCACTCCTAATTTCTCTGTTGTGGATCACACAACCAGTGCAAAGAAGGGTGAGGGTGTCAATGGATATAATATGGTGAAGGAATATTTTGGTTCATATCCAAAAGAAGAACAAATATCAGATCTGAAGTCATCATCTAAACTTCCTAAGGAAGTGGAAGACAAGACCCCACCAGTTGAATGTGAACTAGAAAATTTGAAGGAGAAAAATATGATGCAAAGGGATGGATACAGTTCACAATTTTGGACTCTTTTGTAGCATGATGAATCTGAAATTCCAAGGCATGAGATGCTTTATGATTTTTGTATAGATCACATGTCATTCTAGCCTTCAAAGATGCCTTCCACTTCACATCATGGAAGTGAGTATGCAGAAAATTCAAAGGTTGACATGTATGTTGAGGATGAGTTTTATGTGGTGGATTCATGCCACAAGAAAAATGTTTATATATGTTAGCTATTAGAAGAAGAAACCTTGGTGGAGGATATTCTTGGTGAGCCACATCATTTGAGTGGATCACTAAAGGAGGACAAAAAGAAGCTTAGGGAAGCCATGAAAATTTTTGTTGACATCAATGTCTTTGTGGTAAGATGTTGTTGGAAAGCTTCTGGTGGAGAGATGGACGAAGAAGCCTTTCTGGAGGAGTGCATAGCACTGAAAGAAGGCATGGCCAAGATGAAGGAGAGCTATATGACTTAATATCTAATAGAGAACATCTCCTCATGGTGGTTGAAATGTACCATTGTGCATTCGAGAGGGAAACACAAGAGTATGAAAGACTCCATAGTAAATGAGAAGCTACATATGATTCCTTGAAAAGAACCCAAGAAGCTATTCAAGAGTCAAGGTTACAGATTGATCAACTTCAAAGGGAGTTGAGTGTACCATACCCCCCATCTTGCATGGAAAAGAATCATATGCACAAGGTAGTAACTACTTTGTATGTGTTGAAGTAACCTCATGTGGAGGAAAACCATGTGGCAGGAGCAGATTTGCAAATGCTTATGAAAAGATATGAGGAAGAAAATCTTGGCCAAGAACTCATTGAGATTGAGAGGAAGGATGAAGTGTTCCTAGCTATAGGAAATATGGCTGAGAAAATTCCAATTGAATCAACAAGCAAATATGATTATCTATTCATGTATTGCGTAGAGAAATATATCACTAAAATAAAGGATCAAGGATGTACTAAAATTGCTTGCATCAATAGAGGGTTGTTTGACATGCATGCTTGGAATGAGACTATTAATCTTGCACATTGATTTAGGAACAAATAATTAATCTCATCAAGAAATAATCAACAAATAACTCAGAAATGGTGTTAATCGGAACCAGAATGGTTTCCTCTCTCTATATTCAATAAAGAATGAATAGTTACAATAACAATGTCAAGTAATAAATTGAATCAATGAGGAATTCGAATACCTAAGGAGGTCATTCGAATTCAATGAGTGAGTCTAGCTTAACTAACTGTAAGCCATTGGTTCACACTCAGTTAACCACTTGACCAAAACCCTAATTGACTCACCAAACCCTGATTGAAGTCGAAGTGTAATAAATGACTGAATCTCAACTAAAAGAGATCAAACACATGTCATAGCAAACCAACCATCAAGTGCTAGTGCTTCAATGACTTCAATGAACCCCAATGAGGTTAACTGAAGCTGAACTGATCATCAGAAGTTGGTGGAGGTGCCCCTGTTGACTCCAGATCATTAAATAATAATAAATCATCATTAAATAATATAACTGACTGGTTGAACTGATTGTAACCACCAGTTAGCAATTAGGTGCATTAATATCACTCAAATCACCCCCGGAGTGCTCCAGTTAGCCTCCTTGACTGTAGGAGAAGGATAAGTTAGCCTCCTTGACTGTAGGTAGGCATGGGTGTGATTGGATGATGTCAATTAATGCTCCACTGATGTCAATTAATGTCAATTATACTTAGGATAATGGTTTAACTAGGCTAATTTGACCAAAAAGAGTGTGTATGGTGGTAAATGTCTCCAACACCCCCCCTTAAGCTATACTCAGGAGGAGTTAGAAAACAAAAAAGCATAAAAATGCTAGGGCCCCAGCAACTAAGGCCATAGGTCACCATGTACAATGCTGAAACTAAAACAATGCTCAAAACAAACTAAGTGAGGAAAAGAGGGAAAACCCAGTGGGAAAAACCCCCCCTCAAGCTGAACACTGAAAGTAGTCTGAATTACCCTGATGAACTCACCCCCAACAGTGAATGGAGGTAAGTGAACTTCTTTTCTGAAAATATCTTGGTGAAGATGTCTGTAATCTACTCATCAGTCGGGCAGTATTGCAGAATGATGGTCCTGTCATGCACTAGCTCCCTGATGTAGTGCATGTGAATCTCTACATGGTTGGTCCTTTGCCTGGTAACTGGATCCGTGGATATCTTAATAGCACTCTGGTTGTCACAAAAGAGGATAGTGGACAAATTACTACCAAGATCAAACTCTAAAAGAATGCCTTGCAACCAAACTGCTTGGATGCAAGCATTCACCGCTCCTCGATACTCGGCCTCTGCTGAAGATAGTGCTATGGCAGTCTGATTTTTTCTTGACCAGCAAATGGGGCCACCTCCAAACATGAATACATATCCGGAAGTTTACTTCCGATCAATAGAATCACCTTCCCAATCGGAATCTGTGTATCCAACTAGCTCTAGCTCGGAGTCTACAACATAGTGAATGTCGTAGGTCCGAGTTCCCTGAATATACTGGAGGATCCTCTTAGTTGCTTTCCAATGAATATCATGAGGCTGCTGCATGTATCTTGATACATCATTCACGGCATAACAAATATCAGTCCTAGAATGTGTCAAGTACAACAAGCTACCAATCAGTTGTCGATAGATAGTGCAGTCCATGGGAGGTGTGTGTTTTCCTTCTTCAAGGCCAATCCCTGAAAGGAAAGGGAATGGTGCAGGCCTACATTCAACCATGTTAAACTTGAATAACAGGTCTAAAGTGTATTTGTACTGAGTGACCATAATCCCATCAGAATTTTGCTCGATTTTGAGCCCCAAAAATTGTTTTAGAAGCCCCAAATCACTCATTTCAAAGGCATTGTGGAGAGCAATTTTGATGGCTGAAATGGAGGCAACTATGCTACCTGTGATCAGTAAGTCATCAACATATAAAACAATGATAATTATATGACCATCATGCTATTGTAAATACACATTTGGATATGATCTACATCTATGAAAGTTTTGCGAGAAAAGAAAGGCATCCATCTTGGAATACCACTCTCTTGGGGCTTGTTTTAACCCGTATAATGACTTCTTTAGCTTGCAAACCAAAGATGGATCGGTGATGTAGCCCTTAGGCTACTTCATGCACATCTCCTCATGAAGATCTCCATGCAGAAAGACTGACTTAACATCCATGTGATGCACCTCACAGTGCTTGGATGCTGAAATTGTCAAAACAAGGTGGATGGAGTCCATTTTTACAACCGATGCAAAGGTCTCATGGTAGTCCACTCCTTGGACCTGAGAGAAACCTTTTGCTTCCATCCTTGCCTTATATTTTTAGGTGCTTCCATCAGCAGCAACCTTTGTCCAAAACACCCACTTGCATTGAACCAATTTCCTTCTTGGAGGAAGAGAAACTAGCTCCCAAGTAGTGTTTTTCTAAAGAGAATTCATCTCTTCATCCATGGCAACTTGCCATCTCGGATCATTCCGAGCATGGTAGTAGGATTTAGGATCTGAACTAATCATCAAATAGCAAGTTTCAGATAGCAAATTATCAGAACAAGAGAGCGCAATACCTGCTCTTTGGAAATCAGACTGGGTTCTCCTTGGATCATTCAGATTTCCAATGTTGTCTCCTGCGGAGGATAGTGTCTGTTGGGCCCATGTAGGAAGATGATTTTGCACTTCAGGTTCTGATTCGACATCTGATGATTGCTGCACACTGATATCAGAAATCAGAGGATCCAAATCAGGGTTATCACCCCCAATTTCATCATCCAAATATTCAGTAGAATAGGAAGAAAATTCAGTAGTTTTCTCCTTCACTAGTTCCATCTCCCGAAGAGGCTCATCGAACTTGACACTTCTCTCGATGATGATCTGTTTGGTCTTGATATCTAGTAGCTTGAATCCTTTAGATTCATCATGATACCCAATAAATAGACATTCTATGCTTTGTGGATGCAAAGCCCTTCTTTTATCAAGCGGAATCCGGGCCCACGCAGTGGACCCAAACACCCGTAGGTTTGACACATCCGGCTTGTGTCCGAAGTATGCTTCAAAAGGATTCTTTCCTTTCACAGATGAGTGTGGCACCCTGTTTTGAATGTATGCTACAGCATGCATGGCTTCAGCCCACAAATTTGCAACAAGCTTCTTTGACTCTGTTGCCCACCTATTTCGACTAGGTGGCAACCTCATGTACATTGAAGATGTACATTATGTGCAGTTTGTACCATGGAAAAATTCTATGGATTTTTCACTCAGCAGGGCAATTATGCCCCTTTTGTACACGAAATGTCCGCTCCCCTGCGTGGGATAATTAATGTAACTTTATATGTCAACATGGGTCATTCCTCTAAGGATGTCACCATGGACTTTATTATCAGGTAAGTCCTCTTCACCGAGTGTTTTTTTTCCCCTTTCAGTTAATTTTGTTAATTAACAATTTTAATTGGTTGGGTTTTTCACTCACAAATCCTCGAAGGTGGTGAATTGGCGTTCTGATAATCAAGCCCATGAGGTGGCTAAGGCTTCAAGTTGTTTTCCATGACCATGCTAGCCATATCTTGTAGTCTTGCAGAATTTCGTTAGGATTTTAATTTCTATTTTGATTTTTTCTTAATTAATTAACTTTACCATTTGGTGGTTAATCAATTAAGTTTCGATGTAATAATGTAATTTCTTGAACCTTGACATTTTGTAATAGGGGCTATGAATGCAAATGAAAAATCTATGACACCCCCTAAGCCATTGGTTCAAATCTCATGTCATTCTGACAAGGAGTTGGGAAGTTAGACCAATTTTGGTTAAGACAAGGTATTTTTTCCTAGGGAATTAATTTATTTTCCAAGGGTGAAAATTAAATTATTTGATTTTGAAGGAAAAAATCAAATAAGGCCATGGTAATTAAGTTTGGGAGGTGGCTAATCATAGTTAAATTTTATTTAAATAAACCCCTCCATGGTCAAAATAAATTTTTGAAGATTTCCCAAGTGGAGAGCCCCTCTTGTCTTAATAAAAGAATAAAAAAGTTAAAAGATAAAAACAAAAAAATAAAAGATTAAAAAAAAAAAAAAAAAAAAGATAAAAAAAAAAAAATAAAAAATTAAAAATTAAAAATAAAAAAAAAAAAAAAAAAAAAAAAAAAAAAATTAAAAATTAAAATTAAAAAAAAAAAAAAACAAAGGATAAAAACAATAAAATAAAAAAATATTTAAAATAAAAGATAGTAATTAAAAGATTAAAAAATAAAAAGATAAAAATTAAAATTAAAACTTGAAAATAAAAGATTAAAAGATTAAAAAATAAAAAGATAAAAAGTAAAAGTAAAAGATAGTAATTAAAAGATAAATAATAAAAATAATAAAAATTAAAATTTGAGTCAAAGGGGCCCCCACTTGAGTCATGAAAACCCTAGATCTAAGGGTTAAGCTTTATTGTGACATGGATCTATCTTTTTTACCATTGATTTGAAAAGACACCCTTGCTTATCATTGGTGGATGGCTTGCAAAGTCAACAAACCTAGATCTAAGGGTAGAAGAGAGCTAGAGTTTAGATCTATATTTTGGACCCTTGATTTGGAGTGGGTTTGAGATCTTTTCAACTATAAAAGAGAGGCCCCTCCTCTCATTTTATTATCAGGATTCTTTGGAGCATGGTTATGCTGCCAAAATACTCTCTTCTTTATTCTTCTCTCTCAATCCCTAAGAGGCTCTTTTGTATCAAGCTTTGCTCTAGTTGGGCCATAATCAAGGAAATTCTTTGGAGGGACATTGTGCTATTGTTCTACATTCTTCATGGTCCATTGTCGAGGTAACTTGTATCTTGTATTTGGTTTTTGCATATTTGTATTTGTCTAGTTAGTTCTCCACAAAGTATTTTGTGGAGAGATTAGAGAGTAGAAGTATTTTTACCCTCTTTTGTGAATTGTTTAGCAAATTTCTTCAAAGTATTTTGTAGAGATTGTTAGATATTCATCACTAGGCTTACATTTTCTTGCAGATCTGATATTTGTTTACAGGTTTTCTAAGCCAAGGACATCTCTCTAAGGGTTTCATTTTCAAATCTGCATTTTCGTCCATCTCTTTCTCTCTCTCCTCAAACTAGGTTTTATTCATTGTATAGTGAATAAAACCCTTGTTTTAGCGCTTTCATCCATTATAGATTAGTATAGAGTTTTAAATCTGCTGTTTATATATTATTTAGAGGCTAAAAAACTCATTTTTTAAACACTAAAACTTTATTTTTTCCAAAATTTCAAGTTCAGATTTTTCAATAATTTTTCTGGGTTTTACACTAATCTGTGCTAACTTTCTGTTTTAGTATTTCAGTAGTAAATTTCAGCAAGTAAAGTTGCTGGTTTGTTGCAGGGTTATGCATAGAAGAGGGGGTTATGCTGCCCAAAATTGCCTAGAAAAGCCCTAGAAAAGTTTTGGTCCAAAGAGGCCAAAAAGCCACATTTCTTCTCTTTCTTCTACAAGATTGTAAACCCCAAAAGAGAAGTTCTCTTTGGGGTATTCTCTAAAGCTTTGAAACCTGTTGTAAATATGTATATGAGTAGTGTAGAGATAGCCTAGAACACTAGTTGCTTAGATTTATTTTATTGCAAGTTTTATTTCTGTTTACTCTTAAGGGATTGAAGTGAGGTTAGGTTAATCATTTTTTATTTCTGTTTATCCACCATCTCTATTACAGAGATTGTTGTGTGGCTAGGACATTGTTTTAGCTAATTGCATTTTCCTTTTAAGTTTCCATTCAAAGTAATTAAATCTAATTTTTATTTCTGTCAAAGGAGTAACCATACAACCCACTGATCCGGTGTATCCTCTGTCCCAACTTGTCATCTCCCTTTAGGGACTTCCAGTTGGGTATGAAAAGCAGGAGAGGTGGGGGCTTAGTTTAATTAGAGCAACTTCTTTTTTTGCTACAAACCTTCACACTTTGCTTTTTCAGTCCAAGATCAAGTACCAGCATCTCCCATAAGGAATACCGCTTGGTTGATCTTGTTGATAGTTTTAAAATTTTACTTGCATGCTTAACCACTACAATATTTAAAATTTACCCCTAAAATTAATCAACAACGAATTTAGCCCCTGTTCCTCTACTTGGTTATCACCCTTCGAGGTACTCACGAGATACGACAGGGGGTAGAGGAGTTTTAGTTTAATAGGCATCCATCTTGCTATTTTTCTGGTTGATTAAAAACAGTGACCTCGGAAGCTAGTTAGAATAGAAGACCGTGGAGGGTCTCTAGCGTTCTACGTCCTCCTTGTTGAGCACCGGGGCATTGGGGTTTGACCTGGGAGCTACAGGTGGACTTGTTTCCACTGTTTTGAGCGCACCAGCATTCCCTCTTTGACTTGAGAAATACTAGATTGGAGTAGTCACACCACCGGATCTAAAACTTAATCAAAGACTTCAACTTTAAATAAAATTTATTAAAACGAACCAAGAGACATTTCAAAACGTCTTACCCACATTTCAGTCTCTGTATTTGCTTCAAAGTCCTTGCTTTTCAAGGGTTTCATTTTACAAGTACATCTTGCAAGCATCTCAATTTCATTTCAGTACCTTGCACTTTCAAGTATAATATCTTTAAAGTACTGTGGCACGCTTGAGTAAAACATTGTTTAATCTTGTAACTTGAAAGCAATCTGTTGTTTGATCTTTGAGATAATAACTTGTTCATCCGGTGTATATCTTGTTTCTTTTCAGGTATCATTGTATATTTGTTGAACCATTCTTTAGCACTTGTTCATATTGTGTAATTCATTTACATTGTTTATATTGTTAATATTGTAAATCTTGTTTAGCTTAGACAACTGTGGATAATCATTCTTAATTATTCTGTAAGTTTGTAGCTTGTAATCTTTTGACTCCATTTAATCTAGGCACTGATCTTGTAATTTTGCAACCTTAATAAAATAAAATCCCTTTAACTAAATTGTTAATAAACCTTCCTGTAGGGACTACCCCCCTTGGCTCTGTTGGAATTTGGCCTAAATGGAGGAGTTGGTAGATTGTGGTGACAGTGGTCCCCAGCTCTAACTTGCCTCCAAGGACACACAAAGCGGGTTGGAGACTTCCCCGTGTCATAAAGTGTGTATTAGGCGGAAACAGACTCCAACATACAGGTGGTCATCTCCTTGAGAGATCGGTTCTTCCTTTCCGTTGCTCCGTTCTGCTGGGGAGTGTAAGGAATTGAATGTTGGACCTAAATACCACTTTGGGAGCATATGTACAGCAACTAATTACTGACATACTCCCCTCCATTATCAGATCTCAAGATCTTGATCTTAAGCCCAAAGGCATTTTCGATCAAGGCCTTCAATTCAGAAAAATTTTCACATACTTTTGATTTCTTTTTGAGAAAGAAAACCCATGTATACCTTGAAAAATCATCAATAAAAGTAAGGAGATACCTTGATCCATTCAGGGATGTGATATGCATCAGACCGCTAATATCAGAATGTATCAACCCCAATATGCTTGTAGCTCGGTTTTCCTTCCCCCGATCGAACTTGTGCTCAGGGTGTTTTCCAATCACACAGCCCTTGCAAATTCCCGTGGTTTCCTTGATGACCGGGAGGCCTTCAACCATGGAGTTTTTCTGTAATTGCTGCAAATATTTGAAATTAAGATGGCCAAACCTCTCATGCCATAGCCTACTAACCTCATTTCCATGAGTTAGCAAAGTAGTGGGCTTTGCATCTGCAACAAAGTGAGAGAACTCATAGGCTTTTGCATGATGATTTGCAAGGCCTTTTGCAATGAGTTTCCCAGATGCAATTTCTGTTATCTCAACATCATTTGGGCTGAAAGAGACTCTCTTAGGCATTCCTGTATGTGTCATCTAATAGACACTAAGAATATTTGCTGCTAGAGACAGTACATACAAAACATTAGAGAAAAAACCATTTTCAAGATCTACAGTACCTTGTCCTTCGGAAATGATGGTCGAGTAATCTACCACATGGATGGGGATGGATTTTCCGGTCTCTAAGGATGAAAAGGAGTCTTTTTCAGCCATCATGTGATTCGAAGCTCCAGATTCAATCAGCAGTGCTTTGGACTTCGAAGTGCTTGCCATGAGGGCATGACCTTTCTCATGCTGTGGTTCCCGATCTTGGTGATCTCTCTTCCAAAAGCTCTCCAAAAGATTGATGTGATTCCTCTCAAGTAGAGAGGTTGCTTCATCAAGCTTCTTCTTCATGCAGGCATGTTCAGGGTGAAAACCCTTCCCGCAGTAAGAACACTTGACTTTTTCTTTCCCATTGTGCCCTTTTCCTTTGTTCTTCCTTGGGCCGGAAGATTCATCATGCTGCTGGTTTTCAACTCTAGGCTTGGGAGCATCAAATTCAGTTTTCTGATTTTTCTGTTGCTCTCCTTTACCCTTCAGATCTTTGGGCCCCGAGACATGGAGGGCTTGATCACGGGAAGATTGGATGATCCCAATTTGGACAAGCTTGTCATGTTCATTTGTTAGGGACTCAATGAAGGCATTGAGTGTAGGCATCTTCCATCCATGGGTTGTGAGCTTCCCTGCACAGAATGTAGAAACAAAAATTGAATAATCAGCCTCAAGTTTGGAGAGTATGCCAAGGATGAGCTGATCATCCTCCTTCTCCACATTGCATTGCTTCAAGAGTAAAATAGTATGCTTGAACTTTGTAAAAAAATCATTCAAAGTCTCGAAATTGGAAGGTTGGAGAGACATTAGTTCATTTTCGAGCTGGTAAACCCTCAAGTCATCATGCTTTCCATATAGAGATTCCAATTTGTCCCATATTTCTTTCGGTGCCTTCAAATCCGTAATATGGAAGAGAAGGTCTCAGGAAATAGAGAGGCACAAGAAACTGAAGGCTTCATCCTTCTTGTTCAAGAATCTTGATTTTTCTATGGTAGATCCAGGCTCAACTTCAGTGTCCATGGTGACTCTAAAAACTCCTTTGGAGTGCAGCTGAATCTCCATATCACTTTTCCATGAGTGGAAATTGTATGGAGTCAGGAGATCTGCTGAGGAGGCCATCTAGATGTGCTGGAGCGAATGCTTCACCTGTAGAAACCTGAAAATCAAAATAGGAAGGGCAAAATAAGGTCGGACAACCTGCACATTCTAGGCTTTCATCACATCCAGGATAATCAATCAAGCAAGCTTGATCAACAAGTTCTTTACTTGGGGTATTGAGTGGTAAGTCTTGACTTCTGGTGCAGTGCTGGATTTTTGAGCTATTGCTCACTTTTCATGGAGAAATCTGTCAGAAAGCTTGTTTTTGAGAGATAGATCTTCATCCCGCCATAAGCTTTGATACCATATTAATCTTGCACATTGATCTAGGAACAAATAATTAATCTCATCAAGAAATAATCAACAAATAACTCAGAAATGGTGTTAATTGGAACCAGAATGGTTTCCTCTTTTTATATTCAATAAACAATGAATAGTTACAATAACAATGTCAAGCAATAAATTGAATCAATGAGGAATTCAAATACTTAAGGAGGTCATTTGAATTCAATGAGTGAGTCTAGCTTAACTAACTGTAAGCCATTGGTTCACACTCAGTTAACCACTTGACCAAAACTCTAATTGACTCACCAAACCCTAACTGAAGTCGGAGTGTAATAAATGACTGAATCTCAACTGAAAGAGATCAAACACATGTCATAGCAAGCCAACCATCAAGTGCTAGTGCTTCAATGACTTCAATGAACCCCGATGAGGTTAACTAAAGCTGAACTGATCATCAGAAGTTGGTGGAGGTGCCCACGTTGACTCCAGATCATTAAATAATAATAAATAATCATTAAATAATATATTTAATGAGAGGAGGCGCCTTAACTGACTGGTTGAATTGATTGTAACCACCAGTTAGCAATTAGGTGCATTAATATCACTCAGATCACCCCCGGAGTGCTCCAGTTATCCTCCTTGACTGTAGGTAGGCGTGGGTGTGACTGGATGATGTCAATTAATGCTCCACTGATGTCAATTAATGTCAATTATACTTAGGATAGTGGTTTAACTAGGCCAATTTGACCAAAAAGAGTGTGTATGGTGGTAAATGTCTCCAACAGGGACACCTTATGACATAAACTTATGGATGGTATATTCTGTTCCAGAAGAGGTGGCTGATCACATTCCATATGGATTGGCAAATAAAACGCCTTATTCATCCATTGATTGGGTGGATAGAGACATCTTTGGAATGAAGACCTTGGGAGTTAAAGAATTTTATTTCTGCAATAATTTTTTTGTTGTGACTGACATTGTCTTGGCATGTGAACAAGAACAAAGACTTATTTTGCAGCTATTAGATACCTCCCATACACATGCACATGAGGTGCATTCTGATTTGCATGTGCTTGGGGAGTTTGAGTTCAAGCAATGTGAAGACCAAGCACTTTCATGGTTCCTAAGAGATTATGAGTTTCCTCTAGGAAAATGGTGTATAATTTTGGAGGAGGCACATGATAACACTGTCACTAAGAAAAATAATGGAGGAATTTGTGGATCCATTATCTTGATGGATGAGCATTGTAGGGATCTATCTCACAATTCTTCACCCCACACTTCTATTTCAGCCACATCATGTGGGGATGAAAATTGGGTGAAAGGATTTTTTCTGTTGATGCCGCAAGAGGAGCATGATACTTCCACTCTTCCAGTTGAGGGATTGATGGTCAAGCCATCTGGTCTGACAAGTGCATTAGTAGTAGCTAAATTATTCCAACCTAAATCATTTAGAATGAAAGTTTGTCTATCCATTGATTGGGTGGCTAGACACATGATTTAGATGTGTGCACTAGAGGGTAAACATGTTGCTTGCATCAATGGAGAGGCATTGGACACATAAAAGAAATTGTATGAGCAATGGCATGAGCATGTATGGATGCTATATGATATTTTCAGTATACATGGAGGGGCATGCGAGAACCGCTTGTGTATTCATAACAACAGTGACGTGAGTTCTAGTGCTAGCTTGCACATGGATTTTCATACTTTATAGAGGCTGAAGATGATTTGGTCCCACATTAAGAAGTTCCATGCTTGGTGGGAGAGTCTCAAAGCTATCCAGTTTGGCATGGGAAGTCATCAATTGTCAGTGTGCTGGTATGATTTTGACATCCTCATTTTCATCTTTTACGATGACAGAATTTTGTTGTTGTTACTGGTGTTTGGAAGGGGGAAAATAATACCATGGAACCCTGGCATTCTTTGGAATGAAATATTTCCAAAAGTGGCAGAAAAATTTGGATCCTTGCAGAGGAGGAAGTGGGATCCAAGAATTCTACTCAGTTATCTTAATTGGTTTCACAATTTTGTTGAAAGAAATGGGCATTGCATAAATGACTATAATTAGAGTGGTGCAACAAAAGCATGAAGGACAAATTTTGCAGCACTCTGGAGTGGTTCTGCTTGAGGACAAGCAGACTTGGGAGGGGAGGACTGCCATGTCCCTCCCTTGAAGGGACCTTGAAAGTGTTGACCTTGTCAAGTGTCTAGGGGTTAAACATTGAATTAATTAATTATGCCTATGAATTTTGATTATTTAAAACTATGGAGGCATGTAATTTCTAAATTCTTGTTATTTGTAATTAGTTAATTATTATGAAAAATAATTAATGGTGGAAATGAGTTGTCAAGGAAGGAGGGTGCATTAGGAAACTTGCCTAAGATGAAAAAATAGAAACAATGCAAAAGAAGGAAAAATAAACATGTCATATAAAAGATAGAAACTATCCAAATTAGTTTCCAATTTGGTGCAAGGATGAAAAGCAAGGAAATATTACCTTGTGCACAAACTTGCTAATTAATCAAGGAGGGCGTAGTTTCTATTTTGGACTGAAGGATACAAACATGGAAACATTTACTAAGATTCATACTTGATATTTTTCTCAAGGAGGTCGAATTTCCACTTTGGGTTAAGTTATACAAACAAGGAAACATCAATTGCAAACCAAAATTGCTAATCCCATCAAGGAGGGCCAGTCATGGCTTAGGAACATGATTGGCAAGTGGGTTACTTTTTCAAAAGGTGAAGGACTTGCTCAACAAGTCACCCAAGGTCTAATTAAGGGAATTTCCAACTCCATTATTCAGTTTGGTTGTTATGTATGTTGAGTTATGCTTATGTGAGTATTTCTTCTGAGTGTTGTGCCTTAGACTATTGGGAGATGAGCCCCATCCTTCCCATCCCCTCTCCTTCCACCATCTTCTCTTCCATTGCAGGTATGGAGCACTAGATTGCAGACATTGAAGTATTATTAGAGTTATTTTCAGCCTCCATCACGTTCAGGTCGAGCTCCAGTGAATCCCATGCTTCACCTATGCTCTCAGCCCTTCCCGGGTCATGTTTTGGGCCACCTACATATCATTGTAAGATTCTTGATGCAATGGTTAGTGATTCTTTTGATATTTGATATATGTTACTGATAAATACTATATGTATCTATTTCAACTAGAAATTCTACTGTCCATTAAATCTACATACTCGGTTTTAGATGTAAAAGCTTAACTAGTCACAAGAATGAGGGATTTGAGCCTCCTACTGTAATAATAACTGAGTATTTCCCATGAGAATGAAATTGAATGGTCTGATATGGTGTAATATGATGTAATAGACTCTACCAAATTAAACTATCAGGTCTGATACACTACTGTTGAAAAATTTAAGCCTATTTTCTCACCCCTGCTAGATTACTAGTCTAGCCGTAATTTAAATTCTGGGAGTTATACTAAGAAAATTTTGGTTCTGCAAGTTGCTGAATATCAATGAAAAGTATACCTATCCACACATTACCCATGATGAGATACTATATGAAGACATACTGGATTTTGGGATCCTCCACTGTGCAGGGTTTCATTAGGCCAAAACTGCTGGAAAAACCCAAATTTCTCTGAAACTACTCGGAACTTTCTAGAACTTATGAAAACTATCAAAACCTGTTTATTATGTTATATTAATGCTGTAACAACCCGCTGCAAGTTTCCAGAATCCCTTGGTTGAAACAGACTGAAGTACTCTTCCTATTTTCACGGTTTGATTGCCTAGAAGCGTGGTAGTAGGTTTCTGTGGAGCGGACTCTGAACCGTAAATGGAATCAGATATAAATGTGTTAGGGAAGAGGAAATTCTATATCTGAATTGTCTTTGGTTTATTCCCAGTGCTCATTTTTTTTTCTTGCAAAATTTTCCAGAAGAAATCCCTGATTTGCCCAATCCGAGAAGGCTTTGTGTGAATTAATTCAATTTCAAAATTGCAGCAAGTGAATATTCCGATCCGTACATCATATCAAGGAAATTACAGTGGTATTATATCTCTTTCCTTGGATCATCCTATGGAAAGAAATATCTCAGTGAATAAATTTGCAAGCCATGTCATACTATGAGGATGACTATGATGAGCAGTATGCAGAATACTGTAGAAGATATGAAGAAGAAGAAATACTCTAAGTTGATGGAGGTCTACCAAAACATGAATATGGTGAATACTATTGGACATCATACGGGGAAGAGATAAGATCTGATTCTCCAATGGTTAAGAAAAACTTGACAGAGATTATTGAAGCATGTGAGAGCATGTCTCACTGCTACGAGGACTATCTAGCTTTGGGTAGGAATATTTGTCCAAACCTTTCTTTTCAAGATTATATTTATTTCAAGTATGGATTCTGACCCAAGAATGATTATGATAATTCTTTCAAGATCAGAAAGCTATCCATAGAGAAACCAATTTTTTCCACCTCTCTGAGAAAAGACGAAGAAGAAGGAACCAAAGGTGAAGATTCCCCCAAGCCATCTGCATGTTCAAGATTTAAGAGTTTGTTTGGTTTTCCTTCAAACAAAGCTTCTAAATATTGTGACATGAGTACCACTAAAGATGAAAAATTCACAAGTTGCTTGAGGGAGAATATAAATGAAGTGGAGATAGAGATCCAGGAGGTGAAGTGAAATCACCACAAGGTGGTTTCATAAGAGAAGAAGTTGAAGAGGAACGCACTTCAAGTTTCTAGATGGGTGATCTCCAAATCACTACTCAATATGTGGGCTTATTTATGGATGAATATATATATTTTGGATCCGATCCAAAAGATGATTACAAATCAGAGTTACAGTCACCTTGGGAGCCACATATGGAAGAAGAAAGCAAGACACCGCTTGGGAGTGAAGCAAAAATTTTGGTGGAAGAACATGCCACCATAGAGTCTGTACAACAAGAGGATAAGGTGAAGCACATGTGTGATGAAGGTTCTGATTTTTTCAGCAATCATGTTCATTTACATCCCTCTGATCCATGGAAAGACAAAAATTCTCCACTTGCATCTGAGGACTGCAAGAGGAAGGCCAATTGTGAGGGAGATAAATTCACTCCTAATTTCTCTGTTGTGGATCACACAACCAGTGCAAAGAAGGGTGAGGGTGTCAATGGATATAATATGGTGAAGGAATATTTTGGTTCATATCCAAAAGAAGAACAAATATCAGATCTGAAGTCATCATCTAAACTTCCTAAGGAAGTGGAAGACAAGACCCCACTAGTTGAATGTGAACTAGAAAATTTGAAGGAGAAAAATATGATGCAAAGGGATGGATACAGTTCACAATTTTGGACTCTTTTGTAGCATGATGAATCTGAAATTCCAAGGCATGAGATGCTTTATGATTTTTGTATAGATCACATGTCATTCTAGCCTTCAAAGATGCCTTCCACTTCACATCATGGAAGTGAGTATGCAGAAAATTCAAAGGTTGACATGTATGTTGAGGATGAGTTTTATGTGGTGGATTCATGCCACAAGAAAAATGTTTATATATGTTAGCTATTAGAAGAAGAAACCTTGGTGGAGGATATTCTTGGTGAGCCACATCATTTGAGTGGATCACTAAAGGAGGACAAAAAGAAGCTTAGGGAAGCCATGAAATTTTTTGTTGACATCAATGTCTTGGTGGCAAGATGTTGGAAAGCTTCTAGTGGAGAGATGGAAGGAGAAGACTTTTTGGAGGAGTGGATAGCACTGAAAGAAGGCATGGCCAAGATGAAGGAGAGCTATATGAATTTAATATAAGATGGAGAACATGTTGAATTTTTAATGGTTATATCAGATCTTAAAACATTTAGCATCATAACAGCATAACCATAAGCCAAAAGATCACTGAAAGATAGACAAGCATAACCACACAAAAAGAACACAAAGATTTATCCTGGGAAAACCCTAATGGGAAAAAGCCAGCAAAAGCTTCCTTAATATAGATGCCCCAAACGATAAAAGGTAAAACCCAAAAGACTGGTCCTCCTTCTTCTCTAGCTACAACTCTTTCTCTCTCTCTCTCTCATGTGCTACACAAGTGAGTGTGAGTGTGTTCAAATTAGAATCACCTCACCTCTATTTATATTCTTTCGTTCACTTAATATTTAACTCAGTATGTAGGCTCGAGTAATCCTAACTTAGTTATGTAGGCTTGAGTAACCACAACTAGGGTACTAATGACCGGACTTACACTGGAGGGGACTTCCTTATGAGTCTTATTAATTCTCCCTATTAGGAACATTGGGGTACAAAGAAATACAAGTGATTCTCCTGATAGGAGCATCGGGGACCACTAAAATATATATATATATAATATTCTTCAAAGTTACAATAATTCAACAGAACATCTCCTCATGGTGGTTGAAATGTACCATTGTGCATTCGAGAGGGAAAAACAAGAGTATGAAAGAATCCATAGTAAATGGGAAGCTACATATGATTCCTTGAAAAGAACCCAAAAAGATCTTCAAGAGTCAAGGCTGCAGATTGATCAACTTCAAAGGGAGTTGAATGTACCACACCCCCCATCTTGCATGGAAAAGAATCATGTGCACATGGTAGTAACTACTTTGTATGTGATGAAGGAACCTCATGTGGAGGAAAACCATGCGGGAGGAGCATATTTGAAGATGCTTGTGAAAAGATATGAGGAAGAAAATATTGTCCAAGAACTCAACGGGATTGAGAGGAAGGATGAAGTGTTCTTAGCTATGGGAAATATGGCTGAGGAAATTCCGATTGAATCAGCAAGAAAATATGATTATCTATTCATGTATTGGGTAGATAAATATATCACTAAAATAAAGGATGAAGGATGTACTAAAATTTCTTGCATCAATAGAGGGTTGTTGGATATGCATGCTTGGAAGGAGACACCTTATGACATAAAATTATGGATGGTATACTCTGTTCCAGAAGAGGTGGTTGATCACATTCCATATGGATCGAAAAATAAAATGCCTTATTCATCCATTGATTGGGTGGATAGAGACATCTTTGGAATGAAGACCTTGGGAGGTAAAGAATTTTATTTCTGCAATAATTTTTTTGTTGTGGTTGACATTGTCTTGGCATGTGAACACCAACAAAGACTTATTTTTCAGCTATTAGACACCTCCCATACAAAAGTACATGAGGTGCATTCTGATTTGCATGTGCTTGAGGAGTTTGAGGTCAAGCAATATGAAGACCAAGCACTTGCATGGTTCCTAAGAGATTATGACTTGCCTCTAGGAAAATGTTGTAGAATTTTGGAGGCACACGATCACATTGTCACTAATAAAACTAATGGAGGAAGTCATGGATCCATTATCTTGATGGATGAGCATTGTAGGGATTTGTCTCACAATTCTTCACCCCACACTTCTATTTCAGCCACATCATGTGGGGATGAAATTTGGGTGAAACAATTTTTTCTGTTGATTTCACAAGAGGAGCATGATACTTCCACTCTTCCAATTGAGGGATTGATGGTCAAGCCATGTGGTTTGACAAGTGCATTAGTAGTAGCTGAATTATTCCCACCTAAATCATTTAGCATGAAAGTTTGTCCGTCCATTGATTGGGTGGCTAGACACATGATTGAGATGTGTGCACTGGAGGGTAAACATCTAGCTTGCATCAATGGAGAGAAATTGGACACATTAGAGAAATTGTATGAGCAATGGCATGAGCATGTATGGATGCTATATGATCCTTTCAGTATACATGGAGGGCATGGGATAACCTCCTGTGTATGCATAACAATAGTGATGTCATTTCTAGTGCTAGCTTGCACATGGATTTTCATACTTTAGAGAGGCTTAAGATGATTTGGTCCCACATTAAGAAGTTCCATGCTTGGTGGGAGAGTCTCAAAGATATACAGTTTGGCATGGGAAGTGATCAATTGTCAGTGTGCTGGTATGATTTTCACATCCTCATTTTCATCTTTTACGATGATAGAATTTTGTTGTTGTTACTGGTGCTTGGAAGGGGGCAAATAATACCATGGGACCCTCGCATTCTTTGGGATGAAATATTTCCAAAAGGGATAGAAAAATTTGGATCCTTGCAGAGGAGAAAGTGGAATCCAGGAATCCTACTGAATTACCTTAATTGGTTTCACAATTTTGTTGAAATAAGTGGTCATTGCATAAATGACTATAATTACAGTGGTGCAACAAAAGCATGAAGGACAAATTTTGTAGCACTCTGGAGTGCTTCTACTTGAGGACAAGTAGACTTGGGAGGGGAGGACTGTCATGTCCCTCCCTTGAAGGGACCTTGAAAGTGTTGACCTTGTCAAGTGTTCAGGGGTTAAACATTGAATTAATTAATGATGCCTAGGAATTTAGATTATTTAAAACTATGGAGGCATGTAATTTCTAAATTCATGTTATTTGTAATTAGTTAATTATTATGAAAAATAATTAATGGTGGAAATTAGTTGTCAAGGAAGGAGGGTGCATTAGGCAACTTGCCTAGGATGAAAAATGGAAACAATGCAAAAGAAGGAAAAAGAAGCATGTCATAGAAAAGATAGAAACTATCCAAATTAGTTTCCAATTTGGTGCAAGGATGAAAAGAAAGGAAATATTACCTTATGCACAAACTTGCTAATTAATCAAGGAGGGCACAGTTTCTATTTTGGACTGAAGGATACAAACATGGAAACATTTACTAAGATTCATACTTGCTATTTTTATCAAGGAGGTCTAATTTCCACTTTGGGTTAAGTTATACAAACAAGGAAACATCATTTACAAACCAAAATTGCTTATCCCATCAAGGAGGGCCAGTCATGGCTTAGGAACAAGATTGACAAGTGGGTTACTTGTTCAAAAGGTGAAGGACTTGATCAACAAGTCACCCAAGGTAGACTTAAGGGAATTTTCAACTCCACTATTCAGTTTGGTTGTTGTGTATGTTGAGTTATGCTTATGTGAGCATTTCTTCTAAGTGTTGTGCCTCAGACTATTGGGAGATGAGCCCCAACCTTCCCATCCCCTCTCCTTCCACCCTCTTCTCTTCCATTGCAGATATGGAGCACTAGATTATAGACATTGAAGGATTATCAGAGTTATATTCAGCCTCCATCATGTTCAGGTTGAGCTCCAGTGAATCCCATGCTTCACCTATGCTCTCAGTCCTTCCCGGGTCATGTTTTGGGCCTCTTGCCTATCATTGTGAGATTCTTGATGTAATGGTCAGTGATTCTTTTGATCTCTGATATATGATACTAATAAATACTGTGTTTATATCTGTGAAGTTGAAATGCTACTGTCCATTAAATATACATACTCAGGTTTAGATGTAAAAGCTTAACTAGTTACAAGAATAAAGGGATTTGAGCCTCCTACAGTAATAATAACCGAGTCTTGCCCATGAGAATCAAATTTAATGGTATGATATGGTGTAATATGATGTAATAGACTCCACCAAATTAAATTATCAGGTCTGATACGCTGCTGTTCCAAAATGTAAGCCTATTTGCTCAACCCTGCCAGATTACTAGCAATTTTTTACTAGTCTAGCTGTAATTTAAATTCCAGAAGTTATACCCATAAAAATTTGGTTATGTAAGTTGCTGAATATCACTGAAAGGTATACATATCCATCCATTACCCTGGATCATATATTATCTAAAGCTGTATTGCCTTTTGGGATCCTCCACTGTGCAGAGTTTCACTAGGCCAAAACTGCCAGAAAAACCCAAATTTCTCCGAAACTACTCAGAACTTTCCAAAACTTCTGCAAACTGTCCAAAACTATTTATTATGTTATATTAATGTTGTAACAACCCTCTGCAAGTTTCCAGAAGCCCCTAGTTGAAACAGACCAAACTACTCTTCCTAGTTTCACGGTTTGACTGCCCAGAAGCGTGGTAGTAGGTTTTTGCAGAGCGGATTCTAAATCCTAAATGGAATCATATCTAAATGTTTTAGGCAAGAGGAAATTCTATGTATGAACCATCTTTGGTTGCTGCCCACTACTCACTCTTTTTGCTTGCAAAATTTCCTAGAAGAAATCCTTGATTTTCCTAGTCTGAGAAGGCTTTGTGTGAATTAATTAAATTTCAAAATTTTTAATTTAAAAATTGCAGCAACTTAATATTCTAATATGTACATTAGATCATGGATATGACAATAAAGCACAGTTTTTTCCTTGGAAAAAATAACTATAATGAAGAAAGAATCACATTGACCAACCTATTACTGACAAGATAATTTTATTAATGTCCATAAATGACCAAGTGATAGGTCAATGGGACTAGAGAATAAAGTGAGAGGCCACTAAACAATGGGAGCATTTGAAATAGTTCTAAAGCTAAAATGTGATCAAAATGTAGGAGATAATATACTTAGAAATGGTAGGAAAAGAAAACAAAAGAATTTAGTAGGTCTAATTGATAACATTGATAAAGGATTTCAATGCCTTTTGTATGTTTATAAATATCATCCATGCAAATAGGTTGTTTTAAGTGGTTGCAGTAGGTGAATGCCCTGGGAAACTTTTACAAGATATAGACCCCCACCTATGACTTCTTAGCCAAAGGGATATTTCTAGAGTGTTGTAAAGTTGGCTATATTGCATTGTGATATACCCAGAATGGGGAGTTGCATAGAGATGTTCTCATTTGAGCCTTTTGGTCTTGACCTTTTTGCTTTTGTCAGGCAATACCATTAATTCTAAAAATGCAAAAGTTCCATTTGATTTTTCTTTAAACAAATATTTACATTCATAGTTATATTTTCCACCAAGAAACTCTCGAAGAGGTTTAGAAGACATTAAATATCAAAAAATCACCAACCCATATAACTAGCTAATTAAACTGAAATATTCTTTGATGGTTTATATAATTGGAAATTATCCATCTTGTACTTGGGAAAAACTCCACTAATTTTCTAAGAAGAAGGTAATTGTTCCCTATTGGTATATATAAATTCATAAAGGGCCCAAACAAGTTTTTCATTATGCTAGCTAATCAAACTCACCAACCTGTGAAGAACTGAATGAGTACTAGTTAGATTCTAGACAGTGAGGACTACTTATTCTAACTTGTTGTGGGTGACTCAAAATTGATGGAAGCAAGTTTGGCTCACCAATGGGTTGGTATATATAATCTCATAAAGGGCCCAAACAAGTTTTTCATCAGGCTCACTATTCACACTTGCCAACCCATGAAGAAATCGATGAATACCATGGTTGTTTAAGTTTGAATATGCTATATCCAATCACCAACATTTTCTCTTGGATGATTGCAAAAGTTTTAAGATGCTTCCAAATTTCTTAGAGAATTTAACAAATCTCTAATACTTATAATCTGTAAAGTTTTGGATGACAATCAACTATTTTGTTTTTGTATTCATCATGTGGTTTTTATATTGGGAAGTCTAGTTTCTTTGCAATAGATTGGAATTATTACAAATCCTTTGGTACTTTTTTAGAAAAAAATTATAATCATAATTTTTTTTTGAAATGAAATCTTTGCATCTTTTCAAAGCATTTGAGCTTTTCAATTATGGATAAATATATCCCTCCCGTAGTTGTTAGTATAGTTTTCCTTTTCTTTCTCCTTCCCACAATTTATCCATGACTCAGATACATTTCCAATGGTGCAGAGAATAGGTCAAACGAAGTTACAGAACTGCAGATATGGGTCCTCCAATATAGGTGTTTTTTCAGTGACTTTCATGAAGTGTTGTCATGGAAGTGTCGATATGCGACAGAATCATGGGAAAGTGGTCACAGGAAGAGATCTGTCATTTTGGGCTTTGACAAATCCATATATCACTAACTACTTGGTTGCAAGGAATATTCCAAATTATCTTTCTCTAAGAGAATGGAATCGTATCATTCGATGGAGTGCTTGGTACTCATGGATTGAGGGCATCCTATTCTATAAAAGTTTGTATCTATTGATCCGACCCTATGTGAGAAGGACGAGATATATGATATCATCAAGGCTTGTCAAGATGAGCCCTATTGAGGTCATTTCGTTGATAAAAGGATCATCCACAAAGTACTTCAGATGGGTTACTATTGGCCTAATGTGTTATGAGATGCAAAGAAATATGTGTGTAGCTATGATAGTTTCCAATGGATGGGCCAACCTGTGCATTCTAACGAGATGCCTCTGCAAACACATGTTGTTATCAAACCTTTTAAAAAGTGGGCCCCAGACTTTGTGGGTCCAATCAATCCCCCATTTCATCAAAAGGTTCAAATAGTAGTTTGCATAGATTATGTCAACAAATGGGTGGAATCCTAGGCACTTCCAAGGGCCACCAAGCATACTATGGTAGATTTTCTTCATGAGGAGATCTTCGTTCACTTTGGGGTACCATAAGAGATAATCGCAGATGGTGGAGACAATTTCACTTCTCATATGATCAAGGACCTTACAAAGAATCATGGAATTCAACATAGGATTACATTGTCTTACCATCCACATGCTAATGAGTAAGTAGAGAGCACCAACAAGGTAATATAAGCTATCCTTACAAAAATTGTAATATATCACAATCTTGATTGGGTTGATCAAATTTCAAAAGATCTTTGGGCCTACAAGACCACTTGGTGAAACACTATAGGTTTTTCTCCCTATGAAATTGTGTATAGGAAGAGTCCAATTTTCCCAATAGAGTTTGAAACAAAGATATTAAGAATTGCTTTGCAAGTAAATTTGGATATTGCTAAAGCACAACAATACCATCTGGATCAACCGAATGAGCTTGATGCACTTCGTCAAGCTGTAGTACATCAAAATTCTATTATTCAACATCAACGCACCAAATGGCATGACAAATTTATCAAGAAGAAAACATTCCATGTGATTGGGATCTTATTTCTAATTCAAGATTTAAAGAATTTAAGGGAAATTTGTGTAATAGATGGTGGGGACCTTATGAGGTGAGGAATTCTATGATAATGGCACTATCAGGCTCAGGGCTACAGATGCAAAAATAAGCTCTTTATTTGCTAATGAGCATCATATTTAGTTGTATCGAAAGCCATTATCCATGAAGGATTTTGTTTGAAAAATTGTTGCTACTTCAGTTATGGAGGTTGTAAGGGTAATGGCTTCGCCATCTGCAATAAAAAATGATGTGTTCTCTCTTTATTTCTTAAAAGTAATAATAAATTGAAATAAATAATAATAATAATAATGTAACTATGAAAACACCTCCAGGGAACTATTGGATATGTGTCATTTGAAAACCATATTTCTAGTAGATGACACTAGTTAAAAGAATAAAACTAATCAATCAATCAAGTAGACCTTTTAGTTTATTCTTGGCTCATTTTTTCAATATATTGTTCTAATAAAATCTTGGTTAAAGAAATGTGATTGCAACTCTAAATCTCAATTGTTGTAACTCCCGGGTCGTTGAATTATTGTAACTTTGAAGTGTATTCGCTTATTATCCCTGATGTTCCTATCGGGAGAATCATTTGTATTTCATTATACCCCGATGATCCTATCGGGAGAACTACTAAGAGTCATGAGGAAATTCCCTTCATTGTAAGTCGGGTCATTAGCACCCTAATTAATATTATATTAAGTTTTTAGTGTCCTCCTAGAGAATTCGATCCAGTCAGTTTTAGTGGGGCCGACTTGTTGGAGTGAATTGTCAAGTGAACAGAAGAATATAAATAGAAGTGAGGCTCTCCTCATTTCTACACACTCACACTCATTTGTGTAGCGCATAAGAGAGAGAGAGAGAGATGTAGCTGCAAAAAGGAGAAGGATCAGTCTGGGGTTTTATCTTTTATATTTTGATCATCTATATTGAGGAAGCTTTTGATGGGTTTTTCCCATTAGGGTTTTCCCAGGGTGAATCTATGTTGATCTTGTGTTACTGTTTCTTTTAGTGATCCTGTCTATATGCTTTTGTTATGAAATTGAAATTGAATGTTGATAATCTAGCTTAGCATATGGAATCTTAACATGGTATCAGAGCTAACCTAAATAGGACAGCTTTCACAAGGTGAAAAATCCCTCTCTCTCTCCGCGACAAGGAATTAGGGTTTCGAGAAAATTTTGAGTTTTGAATAACTGAGTGCATGGAAAGTTGCGCCCTCCTAGAGCACATATTTTGAGCCAAGGATCGAATTTTTTTGAGGAGTAGATCTCTTGAAAAGTAAAACCCTAGTTTGACATTGCACCAGAAAAACTGCAGATCCAATGAAACAGAAAAACTGCTGAAAGCTATAGTGCTGAATCTCGCAAGTCAAATTTGAAAGGTGAAGACTTGAGATCTCCAGAAACCAAGTACAACAGTCAACTCACCTTGGTCAAGCGCATCTCCTGGTAAGATCAGTTTCTCATTTTCTAGATTTTCATTTTTTTGTGATCTCTTGTCAAGATGGCCCCAAGCACCAAGCTTGAGGACAAGCTAGAAGGAACAGAGAATTACAGAGCATGGAAATACAAAATTGGTCTCATTCTCAAGGAGAATGATCTTGAGAAATATATCAAGGATGAAGTTGCATACACTGAAGAGGCTGAAGCTAAGGAGAAGCACAGAAAGGATCTGATTAGGGCATAAAGGATTATTGCTAACTCCATCAAGGATCGCTTGATCTCTCAAGTGTCATCCAAGAAGACTCCAAAAGAAATGTATTATGCCCTAGCAAGAATGTATGAAGGAAGAAACATCGATAGAAAGATGAATCTAAGAGCTTAGTTGAAGAGCACTAAGATGAGTCATGGAGAATCCATCCAGGATTACTTCACACGGGTCTCCTAGTTCAAGGAACAATTAGAAGCCATTGGAGACAAACTTGATGAAGATGAATTGGTTATGACTGCTCTCAATGGTCTCACTAGACCCTGGGAGTCATTCATCCAGATGATGTGTGCTAGGAAGGAAAGCATGAAGTTTGATGTGGTATGGGAAGACCGTATTCAAGAGGAAACTAGAGTGGCAAATAGAGAATTTCTACTAAAGGAGGATGATCAAGCCCTAGCCACCCATACCAAAAGAATAAGAAGTCAACCCAAATTCAAGAAGGGAAACCACAGGGAGTCTCAACCTCCCAGAAAGTTCCAGAAGACAAGAGAAAGTCTCTCCAATAAAGACTATTTTAGCTTTCAATGTTTTCATTGTGATAAGATAGGACACATTGCCAGAAATTGTCCTTTGAAGAGACAAGAATACAAGAAGAGGAACTACAACAACAAAAGAAATCATGCACATCTAGTTGAAGATGAGGATGAAGAAGAAGAAGAGGAAGGACCTCAAATAAAGAAAGCAAGAGAAGAAGAAGCAGAAGAATATGTACTATAATCCAATCAAAGGAATCGGTGAAGCAAGCTACAAGCTTGATTCAGGAAATCCCCTGAAGATGAAGGAAGTTTTATATGTACTAGGTCTAAAGAAGAATTTACTTTCTATCTCAGCCCTATATAAGAAAGGATTTAGAGTTGCATTCATATATGGCCAAGAACTCATGTGGCCCAAAAGAAAGTCAATTGAAGATCCAGTTGTCATCGATGAAGAAGAAGGAGGCATGTATAAACTCAAGGGGCATTCAAAAACATCCATTGTTCATAAGTCCACTAACCCTAGTGAACGGTGGCATGGAAGCTTTCCCACATCAATTACAAAGCACTATCTCATGTGAACAAAGTAGTGACGAGATTACTAGACTCGAAGATCAACCATGAAGGCATTTGCAAAGGATGTGCGAAAGGAAAGAATATCAAAAATAAATTTCCAAAGAGTGAAACAAAAACTAAAGGTACGTTGGAACTAATTCATTGAGATGTGTGTGGTCCAATGTCCTCCACATCTTTAAGTGGTTTTGAATATTATATTACATTTATTGATGACTATTCAAGAAAGACATGGATATACTTATTGAAAGCAAAGAGCGAGGTGTTTGAGAAATTCAAGGAATTCAAATACTTGATAGAGAATCTTTCAGACAAGAGAATAAAGACACTCCGATCAAACAATGGCGGAGGGTATAATTCAAAATAATTTGAAGCCTTTTGCAGAGATGTTGGAATCAAGAGGGAACTAACTACTCCCTACAATCCTCAACAAAATGGTGTTGCGGAAAGAAAGAACAAAACCATCATGGAGGCAGTGAAGACAATGATATTGATCAAGATCTTCCAATGCATCTATGGGAAGAAGCAACAAGAACTGATGTCTATGTACAAAATAGAATATCTCACAGTGCTCTTGGATTTAAGACTCCAGAAGAGATGTTCACGGGAAAGAATCCTGAGGTAAGTCACCTCAAGATATTTTGTTGTCCAGTATATGTTCATATACCGAAAGAGAAAAGAACCAAGTTGGAACCTTCCAGAAAGAAAGGGATATTTGTTGGAAACTATGAAGTATTCAAGGCATTCAAAATTTACATTCCTGGACTCCATCACATGGAAATCAGTAGAGATGTAACATTCGATGAATAAGAAACTCTCAAGAGATCCAGAAAATGTCAACATGAAGAAGTGTATGAGGAAGATGCACCTCCTAGAAATGTAGAGGCTACATTCCTCCTTGACGATGAAGCACTTGAATATCATGTTATGACAGAACCTCAAGAAACCCCTACGATGGAAATATCATGAAAGACAAATCTTGCTTGGGCAAGAGAAATTATATAAGAAGCAGAAAGATATGGAGCTCCTAAAGGCTCCACAAGGATAAGAAAGAAGCCAAAGACATTTTCCAACTATGTAGCTTTGATGTGTGATCTCGTAGATCAAAAACCAACAAAATATGAAGAAGTTGTACAAAATAAAGAGTGGGTAGAAGCAATAACGGAAGAGTACCAGTCAATAATGCAGAATGATGTTTGGGATATAGTTTCCAAACCAGAAGGAAAGAGTGTAGTATCCTCCAAATGGATCTACAAGATAAAAAAATGCAGCTGACGGAAGTATAGCGAAGTACAAGGCAAGATTTGTGGCCAGAGGTTTCTCTCAGAAAGAGGGAATTGATTATGAAGAAACATTTGCACCAGTAACACGGTATACTTCGATTAGAGCTATCATGGCACTTGCATCCATGATGAAGTGGGACTTACACCAGATGGATGTGAAGACAACCTTCCTGAATGATGTGATTGAAGAAGTATACATAGAAAAACCACAAGGATTTGAAGTTGAAGATAGACGGACTCACGTATGGAAGTTGAAGAAGGCCCTGTACGGTCTGAAGCAAGCTCCTAGAGCTTGGTATGAAAGGATAGCTAGTTTCCTGGCGAGCTTTGACTTTACCAAGAGTAAAGCTAATCCTAACCTTTACTACAAGGTTATAGAAGATGAACCTATGATACTATTATTGTATGTGAATGATCTATTTCCGACAGAGAATGGGAAACAGATTGAGGAATGCAAGAAGAAGCTCAATGAAGAATTTGAGATGAAAGAACTTGGGTTAATGCATTATTTCCTAGGTTTGGAGGTATGGCAGAACTCAGAAGAAATATTTCTCAACCAGGGAAAGTATGCAGTGGAAATATTGAAAAGATTCGATATGTTGGAATGTAAATCCATGGCCACACCCATGGATACCAACCTGAAGTTGTTGGCTGATGAATCATTAGAATTAGTGGATGTGACTCAATACAAACAAATTATTGGGTCGTTGATCTATCTAACAAATACCAGTCCAGACATTTGCTTTGATGTGAACACCTTGAGTTAGTATCTAGTTCAACCCAGATGTATTCACTTGGTAGTTGCAAAGCATGTGATGAGATATCTGAAAGGGACTATAGACTTTGGTCTATACTATTATGGAACCATGATTACCGATTGTATGGCTATACAGATGCAGATTGGGCTGGAAGTGTTTCAGACAGAAGAAGTACATTAGGTGGATGTTATAGTCTAGGGTCTGCTATGATTTCATGGTTTAGCAGGAAATAGTCCAGTGTTGCTCTTAGCACAGCTGAAGCAAAATATATATAGGAGCTTGCTTTGCTAGTTGTGAAGGCATATGGCTTCGAAAGCTGATGTCAGGTTTATTCAACCTAGAGTTGGATACTACCGTGATTCTATGTGATAACTAGAGTTGTATAAAGATGACAGAGAACCCAGTGTTCCACAATAGATCGAAGCACATAGAAATCCGATATTTCTACATTCGAGACATGATGCAGAAGGGAACCATAAAGCTCCAGTATGTGAGTACCAATGAACAAGTTGTTGATGTGTTGACGAAGCCTCTATCTTGATTAAAGTTCAAATACTTTTGAGACAAGCTTGGTGTTGTTCGAAAAGACCTTCCTCGAAAGGGGGAACTGTGATGTTGTAATGAGAGTGTATCATCCCTGGACATCTGTCCTAAAGTGATCTATAGACTTATGTCTCTAGGAAAGAAGAAGGATTGTATCATCCCTGAACATTTGTTATAAAGTGATATGGTGACTTCGGTCCTCGAGAATGTGGTGGGATTGCATCATCCCTAAACTTCTATTCAAAATGTATCCAAAGGTTTTGGTCCCCATGAATGTGGTGGGATCACATCATCCCTGGACTTCTGTTCAAAATGTATCCGAAGGCTTCTGTCCCCGTGAATGTGGTGGGATTGAATCATCCCTGAAATTCTGTTCAAAATGTATCCAAAGGCTATGGTCCTCGTGAATGTGGTGGGATTACATCATCCCTGAACTTCTGTTCAAAATGTATCCCGAGGCTTCGGTCCTCGTGAATGTGGTGGGATTGCATCATCCTTGAACTTCTGTTCAAAATGTATCTGGAGGCTTTGGTCCCTATGAATGTGGTGGGATTGCATCATCCCTGAACTTCTGTTCAAAATGTATCCGAAGGCTTCGGTCCCCATGAATGTGGTGGGATTGCATCATCCCTGAACTTTTGTTTAGAATGTATCCAGACGCTTCGGTCCGCGTGAATGTGGTAGGATTGCATCATCCTTGGACTTAGTCCTAAATTAATAAGGAGTGATTATCCCATAATTGCATCCGGTGACTTCAGTTGTCGAGAATGTGGTAGGATTGTATCATCCATGGACTGAAGTCCAAAAGTGATCCGAAGACTTTCGTCCTCGTATTGTGGATTGCAGGTTGTTGTTGATGATGATGATGTTATTGATCGAAAGATCAGAGTATGATGATGATGATGATGTTGCTTAAAGTATCGATGATGACGATGATGATGTTGCTGATCGAAAGATCAAAGTGTGATGATGATGTTGCTTAGAGAATTGTTGTTGTTGATGATGATGATCGAAAGGTCAAAGTACTATTGATGATGATGACGTTGAAGACTAAAATGTTGATGATGATGGTGTCGATAAAAGTGTTGTTGCTGTTGAAATTGAAGATGAAGACTATATGTCAAAGATGTTGAAAAAGATTCCTATGATTTATAGATGTATCACCCTAATGATGTTGAAGATGATCTCTCTCCTCCTCCTACTGCTGTTGTTGATGATGTTTTAGAATACCCTTCTCATTAAGGGAGAGTGTTGAATTATTGTAACTTTGAAATGTATTCACTTATTATCCCCGATGTTCCTATCAGGAGAATCATTTGTATTTCATTATACCCCAATGATCATATCGGGAGAATACTAAGAGTCATAAGGAAATTCCCTCTGTTGTTAGTAGGGTCATTAGCACCCTAATTAATATTATATTAAGTTGTTTGTGTCCTCCTAGACAAGTCGACCCAGTCAGTTTTAGTGGGGCCGAATTGTTGGAGTGAATTGTGAAGTGAACAGAAGAATATAAATAGAAGTGAGGCTCTCCTCATTTCTACACACTCACACTCACTTGTGTAGCGCATAAGAGAGAGAGATAGTTGTAGCTGCAAAGAAGAGAAGGACCAGTCTAGGTTTTTATCTTTTATCTTTTAATCATCTATATTGAGGAAGCTTTTGCTGGGATTTTCCAATTAGGGATTTCCCAAGGTAAATTTGTGTTGATCTTGTGATACTGTTTCTTTCAGTGATTTTGTCTATATGATTTTGTTATGAAATTGAAATTGAATGCTGATAATCTAGCTTAGCATATGGAATCTTAACATCGGTCACTGTAACAACACTTGTTGCAACATTGTGGTTCCTACGGCAACACCTGCTATAACTCCTTGATCATTATAGCAGTACTCATGCACCATGAAACAAACAATAAAGGATTGTTCTTTCTTAACTCACTACACTATCAACTGGCTAGTATTCACTGCTCCGAAACTACTCACACCACTTTTTATGGCACCACGGGTGCCGCTACTACATTACCTATGTGGCACCACCGGGAGTCATTGTTGCATCACCTATACGACACCACTCTAGGCACTGTTATTGCTACTCCACAATTTAGTGACCATTCCAATTCATATGATAGATCCAATTAAGCCTTGACCAACCTACAATAGATCAATGGAACACATAGTAAGACAAAAAGTACAACTCAATCCTATGCTTGCACTTTTCAATTAATTAATATATTAAAATGGAAATATGTACCTTCTGCCACCCTAACCAACCATGGATGACTGAGATATCTCGTTAGGGGAGGGGATGCGAATGGACATGACTGTGCATCCTTCTATCAACCTCGTTCCATAATTCCTACATTGTCCTTTTCCTTTATCGTCACATATTGCACATTCAAATCGACATTGTCATGCCTTATCCATGACCTCCCGCATCATTATTCAAAATACTTACCCTATCAACATTCCCAAAGTAGAAAAAAATAGTTCATTAACTTCCCAAATTAGATACAACCCGTCCTTACCTCACTGAAGCATTGCATGCACCAAAATTTGACTCGCGTTATTTGGTGACAATCCAGAATGGGGGTATCCTTGATTAGGCATGAACCACTCACATTGATGTAGTTGCAACAAGGCACAAAAGTATACCAAATATTCTTAAACACAAGTTAGATCACCCATATTGCAATCCTGCAAGGATTCAATCCTAACATTTCCTTAGAATTCACATAGGACTTGCAAGACCTACAAAAGAATCCATAGCCAAGGCTACAGGGTCACCTAGGACAAGCACAAAATGGTAAGATAGGAAAATTCAGCTATCCTTGG
The DNA here is from genome assembly GCA_001517045.1 of Pseudotsuga menziesii. NCBI lineage: Eukaryota > Viridiplantae > Streptophyta > Pinopsida > Pinales > Pinaceae > Pseudotsuga > Pseudotsuga menziesii. Next base: position 120,121 of record LPNX010291684.1, read on the forward strand.
AGTGGTTAAAATTTTTGGAAGGTAAAGAATAACTGGCGAACAAGAGGAATGGGGTTGATCATAATTCATTTTCAAAGCCCTAGGGAAAAGTCACACTATTTATCTAAAAATATTTCACCTATGATGGGAGCCACAACCTTGTATACGGTTACAATTTCAAGTTATTACCTCATCTCTACTATGGGTATCTATTAAACCTTTTGTACTTTCTGTTTAAGTCATTGCAACACATGTCGAACATTGTTAAGGCAAAAAAACACCTAGCTTCTTGTGTTTCAAATCATATCTTAATTAAGTTGTTGGTTTTCCATGCCTTGTATAAAACATAACAAATATGGGGGGAATTTATCATAATCCTTGAGTAGACAATGGAAATGGTAGCACATGAACAAGAAACACACTAGGATCCAATAGAAGAGGTTGAGGAAGCATAGATGGAAAAATTCGAAGGTGAGGAATTCATTCCCATTACAGTGGATAACAACATAGAAATCTTGGAAAGTCTTATTGGACAACAAATTCAGACCATGTGTCATAGAAGAGGAGTACCCCTCGACCCCATAGGCATCGTCTTCTTCATAGACCAAAAGAAGATGGGGAAATATAAAGGAAGCTTCAAGGATGAAGACCCATTCTTCAGTTGTAGAAGATGCTACAAGACCTCTTGGGGAGGATGATGCTACATAAGAACCATCACCCCCTCAATAAAACTTTGAAGTTGATAGTGCTATACAATAAATAGCGTTGGAACAAAAAGGCTAGGAAACCTTTTTTATTACACAAGAACCAATAAAGGAACTAAAGGCTGTAGTACCACAAGAACCTATTAACAGCTCGAGGAAAAGGGTCAGACCCAAATGAAGAGGGTTGTTGATATTCATCTAGGTAAAATCAATGGAAAATTCTCCTACTCTATATTACAAAAGCAAAATTATAAAATGAGAAAGGAAATTCAATAATTAAGGATGAAAATAGGGTTTTTAAAAGTAAATTGCATAAATTTCCTACATTAACAGGAATTGATCTCCTTGTTGATATTGTCTTTCACCTTGAATGATCATCATTTGCTTCACATCAGGATGACTGAAATGAGCAAGAAATTAACCGAGACCCTCAAGAGGAACTACCCAATGAGTAGGAAGAAATCCTTGGAACAATAGAGTATCATAAAAACAAAGTGGAACTTCAAAACCCTAATGAAAATTTGAACAAATAAGACTCTATAGAAGCTCCAAACCTAGAGCCAGAACCATTTCCCATGGAAACGAATATAGGTGAACCTTTCAATCCTGAAAAAGAAGATTACCCTATTAAAGATTTTTCTAAGTATTTCTTTGTAGGAATTATAAGATTTTAAAAGTTGTTATACCAAAACAAAAGGATCTCTAAAAGATCAAGAAGCACAATAGAACAAAAGAGAACAAAAAGATTTATCTTGGGAAACCCTCGTGGGGAAGAAAACCCAGCAAAAATTCCTTTATATAGACTTCAACCGAGTATAGTGTAAGACCCAAAGAATAAGACTAGACTACTTCCTCTCCTTCAGATGGAATGTCTCTTCTCTCTCTAGAGCAACTACTTGAGTGATATTCTTTTCCAAATGAGGGAAGCACCTCTCCTATTTATACTAATAAGCTGAGAGGCATAATAACCCAATTGGGCTGACTTCTCCTTGTTGTCAGGGTCGAGTTGCCTTGGAAGACTCAAAAATACATTTTAATAATACTTTTGTGGGTGTACTACTAACCTGACATACAATGTAGGTTTTTCCCTCAAGGATTTACATGAACAAATACATCAATGACATCCATATATGAAGGAACAAAATCTACGGAAGGGGTACTAACAATAATAATACAAAATAGAATATCTTTCACAGTTACGTTTCTTTAACACTCCCTCTTAACAAGGAAGGTATTCTATATTACAACAGAACGTCTATACAATTGACTGGTGAATCTATATGTCATAGGAAGTTTTCACAATTACATCAACATCATCATCATTTGTGGAACATCACCATCACGTACATCTCTCTAGTATCATCTCTGGCATCATCTTGAGCATCATCATTTTTGGCATCATTCTCAAGCATCATCTCTAGCATCATCTCGAGCATCATCATCATCTTGATCATCAACATCATCTCGAGCATCATCATTTCTAGCACCATCTCGAGCATCAACATCTTCTTGAGCATCATGTTTGGTATCATCTCGAGCCTCATCATCTTTGGTATTGGATGCACGATCTCATCCATAAGTGAATGTAGGACCACTCTCCATAAGAGAGTACTATCGTCTGCAGGACCATCCTCAGTTAGTAAGTGCTAGGACCACTCTCAATAAGAGAGTGTTCTTATCTGTAAGGCCGTCCTCAAAGAGGATACTGTCATCTACAACTGAATGCAGATCTCATCCGCAACTAAACGTAGGAACACTCAACATATGAGATTATTATCATCCATAGGACCATCCTTAGTCGGTAAGTGCTACAAACACTCTCAACAAGAGAGTGCCCCTATCCATGAGACCATCCTCAAAGAGGATATTATCGTCTACAATTGAATGCAGATCTCGTTTGCAACTAAATGCGGGACCACTCAACATATGAGATTACTATCATCTGTAGGACTATCCTCAGCCGGTAAGTACTAGGACCACTCTCAACAAGAGAGTGTTCTTTTCCACGGGACCATCCTACAAGTGAATGCGGGATCACCCTCCAGAAGAGAGTATTATCATCTACAGGACCATCCTCAGTCGGTAAGGGCTAAGACCATTCTCAACAAGAGAGTGTTCTTGTCCGCAAGACCATCCTACAAGTGAATGCATGATCACTCTCCAGAAGAGAGTACTATCACCTGTAGGACCATCCTCAGTCGGTGAGAGCTAGGACCACTCTCAACAAGAGAGTGTTCGTGTCTGCAAGACCATCCTATAAGTGAATGCAGGATCACTCTCCAAAAGAAAGTACTCTCATCTATAGGACCATCCTCAACTGGTAAGATATAGGACCACTCTCAACAAGAGAGTGTTCTTGTTCGCAAGACCATCCTCAATGAAGAAATTCAATGACATTTTTCACTTACACATTATGTCAAACACTTGATCAAACTAGGATTTATGATTAAAAATTACTTCTTTAATTTAAAATATAAACCACCAAGATCAAGAACTTTCCAAGACTGAAGTAAATCATTCACACATGAATACACAGGAAATTTTGGTCAAAGACTGGGAAAAACCCCAATTCCTGGGGAAAACCATAGAAAGAAGAAATTATCATTAAAAGGAGAACTCGAAAATTTTTCCAACAACACAAAAAAATTATTCTTCTGACCCTTATAGGAAAAATTCCTAAGAAATCACTTTCAACAAATTACCTCAAAAACTGTGTCAGCGGTATTGTACGACCTGTTGTACCTTCACATGTGTGAGTACGGACTATACAGATTATGTCAAATGTGTGGACTGTATGAAATGTACTTTATGTACTTTTTCTTGCCTTATGATTCGTTCCCAACCTGCAATAAATGTTGTACAGACCTTCCAGACTTATGTACCCTTTTCCTCGATTTATGTGCCTTCACATGAGTGTTGTACGGACTGACAGGTACATTAAATGAGGCTATACTCTATAATTAATGTTGTTTCTTTCATTGGGAAATATGCCAAGGGTTTTCTCTCTCTCTCTCTCTCCTATTCGGTCTCAATATCTTCTCTCCCCTCATTGATGGTGGTGTTTCTAATTTGTCCTTTACCCTAGTTTTATACTTTAAAAATTGTAACTACTTCTCTAACCACCTAATATGTGGTTGAAATTCATTTACAAGATCTAGGGTCCTCACTTAATGCACCCTTATTTAATAATAACTCACTTTAATTATTATAAGTCACTTTTATACATAAATATACACAAGGAAAAAATTACATGTCATCTTTATCACACAACACCAAAACTACAAAGAGGACCTTCAGAGTTAACTTTCTAGCACTCCCTCTTAACAAGGAAGGTCAACAACACTATCTCCACCTCTGACTCCTGCAACAGCTTCCTCCTTGATCTCAGAAACAGATGCTCTACCTTGAACTGAAACTCTGAAGCTTGAGACTCGACCTGAGTCTCATCCAACTACTCGTATGTACCATCACTGGAATGGATGAGCCTCCTGCTAGTGCTCTGGAGAGAGTCACTCTCCTCTTCAGTACCATATCTACCAAATGCAACACTATCCTCCTCTTCTGACTCTGATAGCCACCCTCTTGCTCATGCTCCTGGTCGTACAATATGCCCTCAAAGGACATAGAGTCTGTCCCTACGATCATCCGATAGAATAGTGGTCCCAACTAGCTCATCTCTCTAATACAAGAAGACATGGCGAAACCTAACCATCATTCCATAGCCTTCATCCTCAAAGGATTATATTGAGAGTTTGCTAACTCTCATCCCAGGTACAAACAATACTCCATGTATATCCAGGAACTCTCCAAGATTTAGTTGGAACCTGATTGTTCCAACCCCTCGTATCGCTATCTGGGGACTATCAATATCTGTCTGGATGAAATGTCCTGGCCCCAACATTGTGATCATCTTAAAGGAGTCATAGAATCCAATCATATGTATGGTTGCACTGCTATCAACAACCCAGACATTCTCAAAGGATGAACTTCCTACACTAGAATCAATTGAGATAAGAGAAAGCTCTTGCTCAAACTTCATGGCATATCTTCTATTGTTGCAGAGATTGCCACATCTCTTTTAGTATTTTCTTTCACAATCTTTTTCTCAAGACATTTCAAAAAATAGTGTCCCATATTCCCTCAATGACAGCACCTGATATGACTGAGGTCTTTCTTCTTGTTGTTTGTCTTTCCTACAAGGGATGCATTATTATCCACCTCCTCGCTGACTTGACCACCCAGAGCTTCCTCTTGAATCTCCTCTTGGGTAAAATCATCACAAAGCATGGACCAGTCCAAAAGTTTCTCTCGACAAACACTACATTTGACAAAAACTTCCCATTTCTTGGTAAAGCCCTTCAGGACTATCCTTACCAACTCTGAATCTGAGATAGTTTCTCCTATTGCTGCTAACTCATGTTTGACCTGATCCACTCGAGTTTGGTAGGAGGTTACACTTTCATCTTTGGTCATCTTCACATTGTGTAACTTGTCCTTCTCGGTTCTCGTTCTTTGCCTCGAACAACTTCTTCAGGGTGTATGTCATTGACATATTTCTTCTCTGCCAAATGCGGAATAAGATTATCTTTTACTGTATCTAAGATCACCCTCTGAGCTCTATCTTCAAGGGGTTCATGTTCTTCTGAGTCATCCTTGTCAATGGGCTTCATAATTTTGGCATTTACAAAGCTCCATATCTTCCATTCTTTGAGCACCGTGGTTATCCTAACCTTCCAAGGTAGATAGTTGGATATGCCATCCAACCTATCTTCATACCTAATGTTCATCATCTGGAAAACAACTCACAACAAATCTTAAACTCGAAAGACAACACAATTGTTTTGTGATTCACAACTTTGAATACAACTTCAACTTGGCTATGATACCATGAATAAATTCAATGACATTTTTCACTTACACATTATGTCAAACACTTGATCAAACTAGGTTTATGATGAAAAATTACTTCTTTAATTTAAAACATAAACCACCAAGATCAAGATCTTTCCAAGATTGAAGTAAATCCTTCACACATGAATACATAGGAAATTTTGCTCAGAGACCGGTAAAAGCCCCAACTCTTGGGGAAAACCCTAGAAAGAAGAAAATATCATTAAAAGAAGCATAAATTTTTCCAACAACACATAAAAATTATTCTTGACCCTTACAGGAAAAATTCCTAAAAAATCACTTACATCAAATTACCTTGAAAATGGTGGCCGTAGTATTGCATGGCATGTTGTACCTTCACACGTACGAGTACAGATTGTATGGATTCTATCACACGTGTGTAATGTATGGAATGTACTTTCTGTACTTTTCTGTTGCCTTGAGATTCATGCCCATCCTGCAATAAATGTTGTACAGACGCGTCTGACTTTTGTAGCTTCTGCATCAACTTATCATGCCTTCACACGAGTGTTGTGCATACTGACAGGCGCATTAAATTAGGTTGTACTTCTACAATTAATGTTGCTGCTTACATTGGGAAATGTGCCAAGGATTTTATCTCTCTCTCTCTCCTTCAGTCTCAATCTCTTCTCTCTCTCTCCTCATTGATGGTGGTGTTTCTAATTTGTCCTTTACCCTAGTTTTATACTTTAAAAATTGTAACTACTTCTCTAACCACCCAATCTATGGTTGAGATTCATTTACAAGATCTAGGGTCCTCACTTAATGCACCCTTATTTAATAATAACTCACTTTAATTATTAAATATATTTTAAGTGAGACCCAATACAATAAAGTACAAAACATCATTTATTTATAGATAAGTCAATTTTATACTTTTATATACACAAGGAACAAATTACATGTCCTCTTTATCGCACAACACAAAAAATACATAGAGGGCCTTCATAGTTAACGTTCTAACACTCAGGGAGGATACTATTGTCCATAAGTGAATGTCAAACCACATCAACATCTGCAGGAACACTGATAAAATTGTTTGGCCTTTTATGTATTGGCGCATCATTGCCATCTAATCCTCAATAATAATCTCATTATCACTCCCTATTTCCAAGGAGGTCCTTTCGGACTACACCAAGCTTGACTCAAAAGTGTTCAAACTTTACACAAGACAGAGGCTTAGTCAACACATCAACAACTTGTTCCTCTGTAGGAACATACTAGAGCTTCACAAATCCTCTCACCATATCTCAGATGTAATGTTACTTTATCTCTATATGCTTTGACTTATCATGAAACATTGGGTTCTCTATTAACTTGATGCAACTCTGGTTGTCACAATAAATCTCAGTTGCATCCATCTCGATATAAAAAAATCCTACCAATAGTTTGTGAATCCATATTGCTTCGCTATAGGATGAACATGTTGCAATGTACTCAGCTTCGGCTGTACAGAGGGAAACACCTGTTTGCTTTCTGCTAAGCCATGAGATCACACCTGAACCCAAACTAAAACAACATCCTGAAGTGCTTTTTCTATCTTCAACACTTCCTATCCAAACTGAATCAGTATAGCCACACAATCTGAACTCGTTGTCGGTTGTATACACGAGGCTGCAATCCAATGTACCTTTCAGGTACTTCATCACATGTTTTACTGGAACTAGATGAACATGTATGGGCTCTACCATATACTGACGCAAGGTGTTCACAACAAAACACTTATCTGGTCTTATACTTGTCAAATACATTAGTGAGCCAATAATTTGTCTGTATAATATGACATCTACACTTTCTAAAGAGTCATCATTCAATAGCTTCAGGATTGTCACCATCGAAGTGTTAATTGCTTGGAAATCTAACATCCCAAATCTCTTCAAAATCTCTATTGTGTATTTTCCTTGGCTTAGGAAAATCTCATCAGGGAACTGCCATACTTCAAGACCTGGGAAATAGTGCTTTGTGCTAAGGTATTTCATCTCAAACTCTGCTACAAGTTTCTTCTTACATTCATTGATGAACTTCTACTTTCATTTCAAAAATAAGTCATCTACATACAATAGTAATATAATGATCCCATCATTCTCAGCCTTATAGTAAAGGTTGGAATTAGATTTACTTTTGGTAAAGCCCAAAGTCATTAGGAATCCATCAATTCTTCCATACCATGCTTTGGGTTCTTATTTTAACCCATATAGATCTTTCTTTAATATGCACACATGTGTTTCCTTGTTGTGAGTTTCAAAACCTAGTGGCTTCTCAATATATACTTCTTCTTTTATGACTCCATTTAGGAACATTGTTTTTATATCCATTTGATGTAGCTTCCATTTCATCTTGGATGCCAAGGAAAGGATAGTTCTGAGAGAAGTATATCTTGCTACTGGTGCAAAATTTTTCTTCATAATCAATTCCTTCCTATTGCAAAAAACCTCGTGGGAAAAATCTTGCTTTAAACTTTTCAATACTGCCATCTGTTGAATGCTTTGCCTTGAAAATCCATTTTGAAGAAACTACTGACTTGCCTTTGGTCTTGGCACCACATCCCAAACATCATTCTTTATTATTGAAAGGTATTCTTCGATCATATCCTGCATCCATTCCTTCTTCTTTAAAGCTTCTTCAAAACATGTGGGTTCTTCATCAACAAGGTTGCTCATTAATGCCACATAGTTTGAATAGATTCTTTGGCTTTTGCTTCCTTCTGGTGCACTGTATCTTTCTACTTCTTTGATTACATCACAAGCCCAAGATGGTCTTCTCTTTGTCGAGATCATCTTCTAGGGTGTTTCCATGAGTCCATGAGGTTTTGCTAGGTCATGATCTTCTTGTATATGATTTTCTTCAACATCTCTAACTGGTGGTCTAGTACCTTCTGTGGTTCTAGGAGCCTCCTCCTCTTCTTCATGATCTCCATCTACAAATATCTTTCTAGATTTGGTGAAGGCTACATCTTCATCAAGTGTAACATCTCTATTGATCTTGATCTGGAGGAATTATGGAATATATATTCTATAATATTTTGACTCTTCACTGTATCCAAAAATATTCCCTTCTTTCCTGAAGGGTCCAATTTTGATCTTTTCTCCTTTGGAACATGTAGGTATATGGGATAACCAAATATCTTTAGGTGCCTCACTTCGAGCTTTTCACCAGTGAACATTTTTTCTGAGGTTTTGTTTCCAAGAGCACTATGAGATTTTATACTCTAGACATAGACTGCGATTCTTGGTGCTTCTGACCATAAGTGCATAGGTAGATCTTGGTCATAGATCATTTCTATGACTGCTTCCATGATAGATCTATTATTTCTTTCTGCTACTCCATGTAAGCTCCCTCTTAATCCCAACTTCCTTACAAAAGCCCTTGAATTTATTTGAAGCGAATTCTCCTCCATTATCTAATCTTAAGGCCTTGATCTTCTTTTAGGATAGATTTTCCACAAGAGCCTTAAATTCCTTTTAAGAATCATATCCAAGTCTTATGAGAGTAATCATTAATAAAGGAGACATAGTATACATACTCGCTTAAGGAAGTGGCTTACATCGATTCGCACACATCTGAGTGTATAATGTCCAAGATCCCTATTTCTTTGATGTTACTTCTTGGGAATGGATTCTTGGTGTTATGTCCTTGAGCACATCCTTTACATACTCCTTCATGATCGATTTAGATCTCTAGTAGACATGTGACAACTGTGCTCACAATTGGCAATGCTTTGTCGTTTACATGAGCAAGTCTTCTATGCCATAATTCACATGGACTGCTGGTGATGGATGTAAGAGTTGAATCTATGTGTCCTTTCAATTTATAGAGTCCTCCTTCGACACCAATTATAGTATCACCATCTATTGTTTTCCCTTTTGGCCACATAAGAACTTCACCATCTACAGAGGAAACTCTAAACCCTTTCTTAGCTAGAGCTGAGATGGAAAGAAGATTCTTCTTTAAACTAGGAACATATAAGACTTCCTTCATCTTCATGAGCTTTCCAGTTCTTAATTTGTAAGAGGCTTCTCCCATTCCTTTAATGGGGTACTGATAATTATCTCCAAGTTGTACCTTATGTGAATAGTGTTTTGGGTAAGACAAGAGAGTGAATCCTTATGTCATGTCATATGTTTGGAAGCACCACTATCTATGAGATAAGTGTCACTTCCATGGGTGATTGAACCTGCGAGAGCTAAAATTAGGACATATTCTTCACTAGAGTCTTCATTTTATGTGGTCCTTTCCTTGTCTGATTCATTTTGTTCAGCTGCATAGGCATGGTAATTTCGGTTCTTTTTCTTGAACTGATATTTCTTAAGAGGACAATGTCTAGCAATGTGTACCATTTTATGACATGAGTAACATTCAAAGGATGAATAATCCCTTCTAGGTTTCTTATTCTTCTTGAAGTCTGGTGATCTTCTGGGAGATGAACCTTGACTCTTCCTTTTGATTCTTCCATTCTTGGTGTGTGTAGCTAGAGCTTAATCTTCATTATCATTTAACCTCTCTTCTATGTTTACTATCCTTCCTTCTTCATGTACACATTCTTCCCATAGATTGTTGAACTTGGTTAACTTTCTTCTAGCACATATTCCTTTAATGAAGGAATCCCATTCTCTAGGGAGATCATTCAGGGTGGTCATCACTACTTCTTCTTCTTCTTCCACCATATCACCAATGGCTTCTAACCGTTCTTTGATATGAGATACTCGTGAGAAGTATGATTTTATGGTCATTGTCTTCTGTATCTTCACACCCTTGAGTTGGTTTCTCAAGGGCATTCTTATGTTGATGTTCTTACCTTCAAACATACTAGTTAGTGCATCAAACATTTATTTTGGAGTATTCTTTGAAGATACTTGGGGAATCAACTGATCCTTGATGGAATTAGCTATGATCCTTTTTACTTTGATCATATCCTTTTTGTGTTAGGACTTTGCCTCTTCTCCCTCTGGCTCCTTGACCTCTTCTTTGGTAAAACCATCTAGGTCATGTTCTTCAAGGATGAGCATGCTTCTATACTTCCATGCTCTAAAGTTCTCTGCTCCCTCAAGATTTTCATAAAGCTTGGTGTTGTTTGTCATCTTTAATGAATGAGAACTTCAAATGGAAATATAGGGGACAGAACCTACAAGTATGATGACTGCTTTTAGAATATGCTTCAGGGTGACTTAGGGTTTGACTGGAAAACCCTAATTTTCCAACTGGGATAAGTTATAGAGTTGATTGGAGGAAAATATGCACCTCCCTAAGGTGAGCTAAACTGTATCTTGCTTTTATGGAATCTGAGGATGGAATCTTGAACAAATTGATGCCCTAGTTTCTCCCGGTAGTAGTGGTACATCGAAAAGTGAAAATCCTTAGAATGAAGAACTGCTTCGACAGAAAGATGTTAACTCATAGGGAGAGTTGAATGGACCTTATTTTCCAGCTGATCTGTGGAGGAAGGTATCTGGAATAGTAAACCCTGGCGTGTCGGATTGCAAGATGAGTTGCTGCAGAATGTCTTCTTTCCTGTTAGCTCTGATACCATGTTAAGATTTTTAAAGTTGTTATACCAAAACAAAAGGATCTCTGAAAGAACAACAACCACATCAAAACAAAAGAGAACAAAAGATTTATCCTTGGAAACCCTTGTGGGGAAGAAAACCCAACAAAACTTCCTCTATATATACTTCAATCAAGTACAGTGTAAGACCCAACGAATAAGACTAGACTGCTTGCTCTCCTTCAAATGTATTGTTTCTTCTCTCTCTATGCAATTGCTTGAGTGTTTTGCTTGTCCAAATGAGGGAATCGCCTCTCCAATTTATACTAATCAACTGAGAGGCCTAATAACCCAACTGGGCCAACTTCTCCTTGTTTCTAGGTCCAACTTGCCTTGGAAGACTCAAAAATACGTTTTAATAATACTTTTGTGGGTACTACTGACTCGACTTACAACATAGGTTTTTCCCTCAAGACTTTACATGACCAAATACATCAATGACACCCCTAATTGGAGGAACAACATTTCTAGAAGGGGTAATAACAATAATAATACAAAATAGAATATCTTCCGCAGTTACATTTCTTTAACAAGGAACTCAAACCATGGTGCATAAATAAACTCCTATAAAAAATTCCTCCAACAAATATTTTCTGGAGTATATCTTTATAGAAACTCAAATTCTAGAGCCTAAACAAGTTCTAATAAAGAACCCTTGTGCCCAGGATTAGGAAGGTCAAAAGGAGGAGGCAACTATCTAAAGAATTTGAGTCCAATATGCTTCCTTGGGACTTGAGGCCTACCTTCATATTGCAACTAAGGTTTCCAAATGAAAGAAAGCAGTTATAGTTTATGGACTAGGGATAATTCTTTTGGAGCATTATATGCAGAACATTCACAACCTCAGAGAATGATGAGCATAAAAATATGTTTCTCATAGGATGAAATATGAACAATGGAGTGAGTACATGAGAAAGTTAAGGAGTGAACAACCCAAGTCCATATGTCAAAGGAGGAAAAGAAGATGATGTATGACTCAGTCCAACCTATTCTAGCTAGAAAGACCCCATCACTAGTATATGCAGATTTTCTTCAAGAAATATATTTCCTTTTCTAGATAAATGCTATAGTACAAGGTAAACCCTATTCTCTTAACAGTGTGAAATCATTTGTGGATACATTCTTCAACAACAATCCAAAATATCAAGAACTTATTTGTGAACTCTATTAGTGTAACATTCTTCTGTCTCGTGAGTATGCATGGAACCCTCCCTTTGTTGGGAATGTTCAAGTAAGGGCATTTGTATCCTTTATGAATGGAAAAATTTAGTGGGGTCTTACTCAGTTCACCGTCACCATGAATGATCAAAATTATTTCTTAATGGTGAGAGAAGTGTACCATGATACTTGAGCTATTATTGGGATCTATCATTAAATGATTGCAAAACATGCTTAGGCCTCTGTAATCCTTGATGAATAGAAGGCACTCTCCTATTGTGTCCAATGTGTTCGTCATATGCAAGTAGATACTATTAGGACTAATAAACTCAGATGAGGTAAAAAGGAGGGAATATTTTTGTTTCTCCAATTTTGATAAGGGATTGAAAAGGTTTGACATGTATACTAAGTGCATATAGAAGTATGGAATCTAATGGACTGGGCTTTAGTTTTTATTCCTTCTAATCTAAATGTCTTCCCCTCAATATCAATTTGATTATTCCATTAGCAAGAAGCATGAAACTTGGTATTTCAAGGAGATGGGGAAGAATGGAGGGAACTACATTGCAACAAATCCAAGGCTAATTGGCTACAATCTTAGTACTCTTCATCAAATATATTCCTATCCATCCAATTCAAATTAGCAGTGTGATTTGCATGAGGACATGAAACACTCTCAGTTTGGGGTGTGTGTTGGGATCTGTATTTTACACCTTCTAAAAAACATTTTCTACCCTATTACCCTTTTTGCTATACCTAATTAATCATCTTTGGTCTCATTATTATTAATTATGAGGTATTTTCATCCAATGTATGCTATTTCCATTTTCTTTGTTGATTTAATAAATTTTTCTAAGTGTTGGAATGAAAAGATGACGATATTCCTACTAATAAAGTTTGTGTGCATGCCAAAGGATATTGTTTTAAGATTGTTATAAGAATGCTATTTTCATATCAAACACATGTGATGTTACCATGGTTCCCAAGCTTGTTGTTACTCCAACTTACAAGATTATAGTTACTTTGACTTTCGAGAAAGTTGTTGCACCAATAAAGGAAAGCGCCACAACTTCACCATGTTACCCCTCACATCCAACAATGAGTTGTTGCTCTAACAACCACGAATCACAATCCCCTGTTTTTTTTTATCCTCGTCATTAAGATTTGGCCAATTCCTAGAATAGCTCAAGGGCTTAGAATTTGATTTTCCAAGACATTTGATTAATGTATTATGATGAGTATCTTTCTTTGAATAAGTATTTCGTTGTTCACAGATTCTCAAGATAGTTCCTAGATCTTGTTCCTATTATTATGCACCCCTATTTGTTTAAAAACGTAACCTCTCTTTGAGAGAGGGAGTTCAAAATTTGGATTAATTAAAGTTGTGAAGGAGTGTGCAAAAATTATGAAAAAAATATTCTATTTAATGAAAATCTCCAATTGGTTTTTGTAAACTTAGTGTTCTGATATTTCCATGAAGCACTATGTTCCAAGGAGGAGGGCCCACTGTTCTTAACATGTGATGAATATCTTATTTCGTTAAGCTTAGTTTTGTGTATGTGTGTCAAGAATTAGATTGTTTCTCCTGTCAATTTACTATTACCATTCATTTGATGTTACTGATCTTTTAATGCCATTTCCATTTGTTAGATATTAGCATATTTCCATTGTTGTGTGAATTTGATTCAAGCTTTATAAACCTTTGATTGAATTGTGTGATTTAGGTGAAAATTGATTTCTGGTGAGACTTGATTTATGATTTATGTTCTTGTACTGCACTTCATAACAAGAAACCAATGTTTAAATGGAACTTGTAGCATGCATATACTTTGTCCAATATCTTGAAATAGTCGACGATCCCTAGTTGATAATTAATGACTTAGTAATTTGAATATTTGTAAAAGAACAATTAAATCCACCAACAGTTGTTGCTAATAATTGCATACTTCCAAGCAAATAGGTTTGCAAAGAAGTGGCAAAAAAATTTGGCCTTTCCATAAAGCAAAATGATGTTTTTGATGTTTGTAATGATCATGGAAAGCATAAGAAGGAAATATGACTTCTTATATTTGGTTGGTTACTACTAGGATAATATGTAGAAAGGAATAGGAGAAGATAATACTTTCTAAATTGATAAATGCCTTACGTTAAATCTCGATAATATTTTGCTAGGTTGCAACTTAGGCCTTCCTATGAAGCTTTCATGTGAAGCTTTATTTAAGGGGAGACTTTTAGTTCAACTATCAATAGGTGTCAACCAATATGTATATGACAAAGGCAGTTTTGCAATTTCCAAAACAATCTTTCGACCGATTATGTAAGGTCATAACCCCTAGTGTGAAAGAATGAGTTTAGCACAATGTATTGATTTTGTTCAAAATAATTTATTTAAATTCTTAAAGTCAAAACATCCTTTTAATTTATTATGGACAACTAGTTTTATTAAGTGAATAAAAAATATCTTAGACACAATTAGTATCCTTATTATTTATTGGATTTTTAGCTAATAACAATGCAATACATAGTAAACATTGTAAGATAGAGCATGACGAAACAAAGTGATTATCAAGTTGAAGATACACGTGGGGAACATAAAGAAATTACAAGCAAATTCATGGAGATCAAATTTTTATGCACATAATCATTTATGAATGCAATTATAAGCAACACCAAAATGAATATACTCTTTAAACAAGTCAAATTTCTACAGTAAGGAAAAACATTGAAATATATGTTTTGTGCACACAAACATATGAACAAAGTCATAAACAACACCAAAATGAATGTACACTTTATTTATAGAAATTTATATTAATGACTTTGTTGTTCTAAACTCAACATTGATATGTCATACATAATGACTTATAAAGGATGGCCATATTTCTTTCTCATATCTCTTGTATTTCAGGAAATAATTGTAAAGTTAATTATATAATATGGTTCAAAGACACCTATCCAAAACTTCTTGCGCATTGAAGACTTGTTACATTAATACTTGTGCAAATAATCTCCAATTGTTCACATGTGTTTATATTAAACTACGCACAAAGCTAGTAACTCCGAAGTGCAATGCAAAAGGCTTAACTTGTACGTCCGAATGAAATATAACATTGATTTCAAAGATGACAATAGCTTTTTTATAAATAATTGTGAGTTTAGTAACTCAATAATTTTAAGTAAAATATTCTATAAGAGCCCCAAGAGTTGAGCCAATTAGTCTTGAGCTAGGAATGAGATCTCTCTCCCCCACAATAGGGGAGGTCACATATTAACTCTCTTAATCCCCTTGAGGTTAGTCATTGTAACTACGACCATCGATTTATCACATTTGACATTCATGAATCATGGGAAGTACTCAAAGAGTTTCATGTAATTTATTCCATTGGAAAAACATAATCTTCTATAAGATAAATTTCTTCAATTTGCATTAATAGTCGCCGAAATTATATTCAAGGAACTACTTTAATTTTATAAGATGAAGTGGATGTACATATTGATTTTCGAAGTCAAGGTGAACTAGAATTCTATATATATGTGTGCATGTATTGTGGAAACTGATATTTAATTTAGTGAAATATATTTATCTTTCATTGAAGTATTAGGGATTTCGAATATATTTTAAGTATTTTATGTGGCTTATGAGTTTTGGTTTAGTAACTCAAATGGGGCATTGTCAAAAGACTTAAAATCCAAACCCCAATAGACATAAAATTATGGATTTTAAGTTTACTGTACGTTTACCGAGTTTGATGGAATTCACATGCTACATTAAAATTGGTTAGTGTTTATAATGATATCTATATCATTACTATTTCAGTACAGACATTATGAGGCTTAGTGTCAACAAATAAAAGTAAACTTTGCATGATCAGATGTCACCCCTTATTGTACCCACATTGGAGTTGATTTTGTATTCTCTTCGAAGTATTTTTTTTAATATTGCTAAATAACATTTTGTATTACTACAATTTCCTAGAGGTAAGTCAAAATGAGTGAGAAGCAGTAGTAAATGAGTTGGGTTTTCATTAAATTATGGGGATTAACAATGTCAATAAATAAATGTAAAATTAGATGATGGAATGTCACCCCTTATTTTGAAATATTTTAGAACCATTATTCTCTACTTACTAAATAAGATTGTATTCATTAGAGTTACATTTATATTACTTCAACGAGAGGTGAGTCAACAAGATGATAAAAATTAGTAAAAGTATTACGTTCTCATAGATGTGACCCATGTTCAAATCCCATTTCTACTAAAAATGAAAAATATGGTTTATATTGGCATGTTTTGCACATGATTCAAACATCCAATGTGGCCTTCATCATAATTCTCCTTTATGGAAACAATACAATATGATTTAACCTTTGTCTATTGCATTTGAGAGAAAAAAGAAGCAATCATTGCGTTCATGTGACCACATCTATAAAAAGAATTTTAGCAAAGAATTGGCATGTGATCTACTTATACACAAAACATCAACCTAAAATCTACTTCTAACTATGTAACCATGGTCCTTCTACCTTATTGCAAAGTTGCTAAAATATTGCATGTATAGAAGTCAATCCTTGTTGTATTAACATTACGTTTTACATATGTCATTTTCATTTGATTGAACAATGACAATTTTTTTGGCATGTCCATTTTGAGAAAACTTCAGTCATAGAATTCTTAGATGAGACATCCCCTCTCTTTAAGGTGTATTATCAAGAAGTGAAATCCATACACACACCCCTACAATTCACATACATTATTACAAGGCAACAAGCAATATAAACTTTTGATTGAAACCCATTTTTGAGTATGTAATCACAATTCCATTTTCCTTCTTTTTGCAAATCACCTAAATATGCACATGCATAGAGCATACTTAATATGGTAACTAATCTAAGAACCACACCATCAAATCACATTTAATTAAATAATGTTATGGCCTCATCATCATGTTCATTCTAAGCATGCTCCACAGTCAGTGTCTTCCATGATGCCAAATTTATTTCATGCATTTTATCTAACAATCTGTACTCGCAATATTCCCCAACATGGAAAACAGTTCTAGGAGTGAATATCAACCTCAATGCATTTTCCAATAACATAGTCATGGATCAAGTTACCCATTTCAATTTCTCATTATCAAGTACAAGTGATGAAAATGCTAGCAATGGTGAATGGGTTTTAATGCTCGAAAGATGCATTTGATGAAATATTGGAAATTCCTCAAGGGTATAATCATTCTATGCATGCATTGTAATCATGAAAGTGTAAATCCCCTCTATCACATATCTTCAATGGTTTTAGGGGGACATACCCAAGTTATAGTCTAGGTGCAGGACACACTCGTGATGGCAATAGAGTGGGTCCTTCCCCTGCGCAATAGTATTAGATTATGCAAATTCATCTTCCTATAATAATAGTATTTATAGTAAGGGCATGGGGATTCATAAGAACATAAGTTAAGTTAAGTTAATATTATTAAATTAAAGATGGGGTTATTGGAGAAATATAATAAAATAATAAGTATTACATATTTATCTAATTAAGAGGATTTTTGCATGGGGAAATACTGCATAGAGGACATGTGTCCTAAGAGGAAGAGCTTGGGGAAAGATTAAGCGAGAGGGAATGAGAGGGGGAAGGGGTTGCTTCTCCTCATCATTTTGTTCTTGGGGGCTTGGAGGAGATAGGGGTTTTTTGGAGGCAAAGGGATGGTTCTCTAGTTTGTTATTGTTGAGTGAGGGATTCAAGGCTCTCAGTCTATCACTAGGGGGTTAGTTTGGAGGAGAGTGGTCCCCCACACATTGTTTTCCTAGTTTCTACCAACTGTGGTCAATTTGTTGCTTCTACAATACCTCTATAAGTAGTCCAAAAGTCTTATCTTAGATGCATCTTCTTCCTCATCATGTTGGTTCTTTGACTTGGGTTTCATAGTTTATGTGATAATTATTTGTTTCATTTGTGGTCATTTCTGGTATAATTAATCCCCATTTGAAAATTTGTCATAAATATTACGATTACCATTACTATTACTATTATTGTTATGGAGTTGCAATATTTTTTGCAGTCTTACATATGGTATTAGAGCTAGGTTTGAAACCTATGGGCCTCTGTTATCAAGAATAATTGATGAAAATTTTAAACAAAATTGATGTTTCAACACTAATATAGAGCCAAACACAATACAAGTTAAGACACACAAAGACAAAGACATAGAGAGATAAGTCCACTCACTAATCGAGAAAGAAAGGGAGGAATAAAAGGAAGCCATTGTGGCATAGTGAGTTGAGTGTATCCTTTCCTTTTTTATTTGAACAAATAGGCCTGCTTGATCTCATAACTCCCCCTATGCATTATTTGTGTTATATTTATTGTACCTTGTAATAAATGGAAGCCACTGTGACATAATGATTTGAGTGTATCATTTCCTTTTCTATTTGAACAAATAGGCCTACTTGATCTCATAAATCCTCCTATGCATTATTTGTGTTAGATTTATTGTACCTTGTATTGGATTTACCTCAATGAAGCCTTTGTGTATAAGGAGCTCTCTAGCTTACTCACACTATTTTATCGGTAGATTTTGGTGTGTTGTTTTTATGGTATATTTGTGATTGATTTTTGGTGATCTTTATGCCTTTTAAGTAATTTCTAGCCAACTAGAATCCTAATAATTTCCTACATTGGCTTTTAATTATTTTCTATTAACTTTCCATGTGCACTATTTTTGTTAATGTTGATTCCCAGATAGAGAACCCGATTGTTTATGTTAGTGTTAAATTAAAAAAATTGTGTCAGTGTGTAAATGAGATTAGTCAGTCACTTGTTGGATATTTTTTGCACTTTTGGTGATGAAGTGGCCTTTAAGATGGATTATGGTTGATGATTTCCTTCTTTTGGATTTTAATAATTCACCATGCTTGAGCACAAGAATAACTATCAATGCTTGAAAAATCAAGGGGATTATATATCCCATTATCCTAGCCTACAATAATCTTCCAAGAGGGCACCATAATGAAACTTCAAAGAGAAAATGAACTTCATACCATAAAGAAACGAAGTCGCCAGGGCTTGAACAAAATAATCCTTCACACTTGTTTCCCTCAAACCCTAGGCACAACAAGGTATTTATGAATATGTAAGGAACAAGGGCTTCATCCCTTCATGGAGTGACGATGTGAGCAAAGATATCTTCAAGTAATTGCACTCACAAATTTGTCATCTACGAAAAGAGTCTTATGCTCAACAACAATGCCAACTTATGTTGGCCCACAAAACATCACCCTAAAGTGAAATACTTCATAGGATCCCCCTTTTCCCTCTATCCAAAAAGATAAGTATAAACCCCAACTTGCACCCAACCAACATAAATCCAGCCGAGTGGAATGAGCACTACACGAACATGTGAATGTGCAACACAAATAAATAAATAGAGATTTAAACCTATCACAATACCTCACCCAAATAATCGTCTTGTCATTGCATCCATGAAATCTATATTGCAAGAATATGTTTCAATGTGACACTCAATAATGGAATCCAAATTACCAATTGATCACAACAGATTGGGGTGTTTTTACAATCTTAATTATGGGGAGTCAATAACTACTTTGGGCTCATTAATTTCCAAGAAGATTCCTTTGTTCATGTTGCTCCAGATGGAGAAACCTACATGAATTTGGAAAAGCGGGTGGGATTTTGCGGTATCTCCTTCTCCCACCATAATATTAATTCATTTATACCCACTCATTCAATTTTAAGATGCAAGCCCTTCTTCTTCAGTACCCAAATTTCATATATGCTCATGACTAAATATCTTGCAAAGGGAAATAACTAGGATGTCTATGGATAAATGTTATTGGAATTAGTACTACTAATATAAGCCATGGAATAATCCCATAATGGACATGCTTTTCTTTGATTTCAAGTTCATCTATGTATGGAAAAACAACTTTAATTCTAAGACAATCTTATAGAACTTATACTAATAGGTTTCTTTGGAATGCTTTTGAAATAGTTAAAACAATTCAATTTTTAAGCAGTAATTTTGAATTTTGAACTTTAAAGAACTAACTTCTAGAAAGCCTCTTTATGTCTATATTACTATGTTTTACATTGGTCACAAATTTTTTTTAATACAAAGCATAACCATCACATTTTTTAAAACATTCACACAACCATTGAGACATTATGAACAAAATATTCAATGGCTTCTTATTTATGCTCTAGAAATTTTTACAAAGGGTGAGATGTACACTTTCAACAGAGACTTTGTGTATTCTTACTCACTAGCGACATTTTGCAAGTTTCCTCGATTATAGATACCCTTTACTCTGTGGACAAGTTCTAGATTTGCTTCGTCCTCTGATCTATGAGCAAACTTTGTCTTTCACTCTTCTATTTTTGTTTTTTCTTCTTCCCAAGATGCATTTTTTTCCATCTCTCATTGGTTGTTTTTTCATCAAGCAAGCATTCATTTTCATAATCCTACCTTGGAATGCCAACCATCAAGCGATTCATTTCGCCTTCTTAAGGCCTTTGACCTTCAAATTGATTGTTGACTTCAAACATTAGCAACGATTTACTTTTCAACAAAGTTTGGAGGGTGTATTTCATATCAACATATCCAAAAGGTCATGTTGGACATGATGTTGCACACCTATGTTAATTGCTGCAATATTAGGGGTATCACCCTAGACTATGAGCGAATAGCACCTATAAATTCTTCTACACAATCTTCCTGGTCCATGCAATCTTCAAGATTCAATAAGGGGCCATAGCATAAAGTTGATCAAGGTGTTCATGAAAGGAAAGATCACCAACACATTGGCTTGCAACTCCTCCACCAAAATGACAAGTGCCTGTGAATTGTCTATTCCATTTCCACTTTAAATATGGCACCTAAGGTATCTATGCAAAGAAATGATGGCTAGGAGTCTACTATTTCGTATGTTGAGTAATCCATTCATCTCATCTTATTAGAAACTTCATTTATGATTACAAAAATGTGCGGCCTTTTTATTTGTGTCACAAGGAAAGACTTTATTACTTATATGGTTATGCGCTAAATGGTTGGTTTTTAACTGTCGTAGTTTCACTTTATGGCCAAGTGGTAATTGTTTTGAGTCATATGCACTTACATAGTTATAGAATCTATTAAGGAATCTTAGTACAATATGTTTTAGCTTATGACAATTGCAATGCAAACCACTATTTGAGCTTCTTCAAAGAGCAATTTCAATTCTCATTCAACTTCCCCAACCCACTTGCTAATTACATCTTCTCCTTTCGCATATAGAAGTTAACCTTCTATCTTGCCTTAATTGTTGCACATGCCAAAGCCCTTGCAATCAATGTTTTCCCTATTCCAAGAGGGACACATAATAAAACACTCCTTAGAGTGGTGATGTGGTAATTGGAAAAGAAATCAAAATAGAGAAGAGGGGAAAAAACCTTTTTTTAGTACATCAATGTACTCAGAGAGATTTCCAATGTCATCAAAGCCCACTATCTCATCAACCTACAAAGGTTGAATGTCAGCTCCACAGTTAGAACTAGTTCTTGTAGTTTGTGCCCCTGCAACTCCTGTACCAATAGAATCACCCTGATGGCCCCACCCAAAAGCTACCACTTTCAAACCCCATGCAGTTGTGCTATTCATGTCCAATCCACTAAAAATCCATGGTTAACCAAAGCTTCTATTTGCACCACACCTCAAAGATCCAACTAGACCCGATCCATCTCATCTACAAGAAGGGAATCATTCAGATAATCTATCCTTCGAGCATGATGACACTTATGCACCCGAGATCCACCTCGTCTCACTTCACGCCCATTTTTGATCCCATGCCTTGATGTAAAACTATACAAGGGGGAGAATGTAGTAGTTGTTTCTCTTTTTTTTTCATAAAAAAAACGCCACACTTTAGAACAGTTTTGAAGAGCATATCGCCTTCTCCCTTCTCGTTCTTTATCCTTCTCACTTTATTTATCTTCTCCATCTCTATCATCTCTATAATCTCTATCATCTTCCTCCTTTGAAGATGATAGGAGGTGCCATTTGTATCATTTCTTCTGTTGGATCGGACTGGACTCAACTGTTCATCTTGACAATTGAGGTTCAATAAGTTTGTCTATGCATCCACCAATCACCCGACTTTAATACAAGTAATATTGCTATTAAAGGTGAGGCTTTATATAGCAAGAAATGGGCCACAAAAGCAATATATACTATAGGAAACACAATTATAAAAAAATAACATACCATCAAATCTGCATCCCCTGTGTCTGTATTATCTGTGGCATAATCTTTTAGATTGACAAAACTTTTCTTTTTCTAGTAGAACGACATAAAGTGATTGTATGTGACTGCAATGATTTATAAGTTTGTCACACAAACCATTCAAAAGTGTATTTGTCAGAGAGCAACAAAGTCTACTGATGTGTTTATTCCAAACCTGTTTGTTCATGTTCTTCACCTGAGTTGATGGAACTGCAGCCATCTGGAGGAGAATATCTACAATTGCATGACAATTCATTAAGAATAATGCATTGCATGTGATTGAAACATCAAGTAATAAATACATTATGTTGACTATTAATTCCTTCCATGGACGTAACACTAATTCATAGAATAATATTGTTAACATAATTGCATATCATAGGCATAGTATAATTTGAAGATGAATTGCATACACCTATTCATAATAACAAGAGACATGTTATTGCATATCATAGGCATAGTAACACTAATTCCAAGATGCTATGATCCTTTAGTTTCCAATGTATTGAGTTTCCGGGATTTACAAATTGTCATAAAGTGTAGAAGTGTTGGTGAGATCACAACTCTATTCTTTAATCCTTTTCTCAAATTTTATGATCGAATTTGATTTCATAATGCCATTTTATGGGCATCAAAATCTCCATTTTTAATCATTCTCAATTTGTAACAATTTTTTAATAATTCTCGATTTTTGTAATTTTCCTAATAATTAAAAAAACAATAATGATTACATAATTGAACTTTGAAATTTAAAGTGGTTTCTCTTTCTTTAATTCTAATAGGATTTCAAAAAGATGTTTATTTGTGAAAGGAAAAGTGAAGTTTGAACTTTGAGTTATGGGCTTTGATCATATTAAAATAAACTTGAAGTTAAGTTTTTTATTTGTGAAAAGGAAATTGAACTTGAACTTTGACTTGTGGGCTTAGAACCTGTTAAAATAAATTTGAAATTAAGTCTTTTTATTTCTGAAAAGAAAACTGAACTTTGAACTTTGAGTTATTGGATTAAAACATATTAAAATAAATTTGAAGTTAAGTTTTTTTTTTGTGAGAAGAAAACTAAACTTTGAACTTTGAGTTAAGTATGTTCTTCAAAATAAGATGTGCATGAAGCCCCACTCTTCCAAAGAGCTTATTGACTATTTAAGCAAACAAAGAAAAATGCATATTGATATAAACCAGTGAGAAGTCAAAAGTATGTCATATAAACCATGATTTTGGGGTCCTATGTAAATCACTGCGCATTGGCAAAGCCAAAATTCAACTTTGGATTCTCTATTTCACAATACAACATTGAATCCTACTCAAGTTTGATTCTTTATCTTTGTACTTTTGACATAGAATAATTTTGCATTGTAGCATATTCTTCCAATGCTTCCAGTTCATCTGAATCGTCCTCCATCAAGGGCTTCTTGACTTAAACCTCAAATGGTAAGAAAGTTCCACCTACTTCCTATATAGATTTCAGAGGACACTAACCTCTAGACCTCCTCATCATCAAAAGGAGATGGCTCCTTTAAATCTTGAACACATTATCTAGGAACCTCTAGTTGAGATATTTCTTAGTTTTTACAGTTCTTGAGAGGGATCCTTTCTTCTCTAGGAATCCTAGCTCTATATCTTTTTACTTTTACCTCGAAAGTTTCATATGATTTTATATGAGTTGCACTCACATTCCCACAATGTATTTTTCTAACATACCTAGCAGTGCCTTTGATCTATCTATGGTCTCTTGTTCGACAATAAAAAATTATCTTCTCTTTTCTTCTCTATTATTAGAATAATCTAAGGAGCAATTTGTTTTCAGATGTCCCATATGTTACAAGATATGATGAAGGTTCCACTTTTTGTCCCAAGACTTTGCAAGGGGGTGGGGTGGGGAACTCACACTACCTTGATCAGAGATCCTAGCTTTATATGTCCAAGATGCTATTATCCACTGACAAAAGACTTTGAGCAACCTATCCAAACCCCATCAAGCTCATCACCTCCTTTTAGTGTATCTCAACCACTAGAGGTGGTAAGCATTAAACAAACTCGCCAACCTCGAATCCTATTGGTGGCAAATCTATGACACAACAAACCTCCTTCCTCAAGGCCAACATACACTCTATTTTTATTAGACCTTGGAGTCAAACCCCCTCCCACCAAATCCATTTGAACAACCAACCTTACATCATTAAATTTTTCCCCACAACCTCAAATGTTACAAGAGAGGGATCTTTTCGATCCAAAGCTCCTTCCAGGATCAACCAACCAAGCCCCCTCAACCCCAATTCGTCCCCAAAGGACATCATCAAGTTTTGCATTGGTTCCCTCACAAAGATAGATGATGTTAGGGTTGTTTCTTTTCTCTCCATAATAGTCATTGCACATCTATATTTATATTCTAGGCATCCTCTTCTTGCACATCTTTCCTTCCAGTTTTGGTCTTATCCTTAAATCTTTGGATCATATAGAGTAGATATTTTTCCCTTCTCTCGTTTGCTTTACATAGGGGTGGCTTGTGCAATCTAACATTGTATCGACATTCTTGTAATAAACAGTCATTTATTGAACATTAATAAAATGATCTCGCCGTATCTAGTTATGCTTATGCTTTCATCGTTGAATTGAGTTAGAGCTTCACATCTTTTAGGGTTTAAACTTTCACTGTACTTTGAAAAAACTATTTTCTTTCACCCACTAACATTTATATCTTTTCATCTAAACTTTTGTTTGTTTGTTTATTATGAATGTCCTTAATACTACCATAGCAATGAGAGTGCATTTTAAAATCTTATTAACCTTTTTTCTGAAATTTATATACATAAAAATAACATTATCTTATATTTTCTATAAAAACATTTGATCCTTACTCACTCATTAGACAATGGTTTACTATTAAAACGTAGTAAAATTAATTTGGAAAAAAAAACAAAAAAAAATTAATCTTTACTCATTAGACAATGGTTTACTATTAAAAAGTAGCAAAATAAATTTGGCAAAAAAAGCAAAAAAACCTAGAGTGCCATTGGTAGTAAATGTGTCATAAAATCAAAAAGCAAGAGGGCAAGCGGGTGGTCCTGTGTGTGACTCTTTTGCGCCACTGGTCGATGTGTGAGCCACTTGTCGATGTGGGAGCCAATCGTCCATGTGTGAGCTGGACGTGGAATCTTTACGAAGCACGCCATTCGTTGATGAAGGATAGCCGTTGCAGGATTGAATTCCCGCGGACATTAACGCTGGGCCGACATTTGATTTCGGATTAGAAACATTTGATTTCGAATATGAATTTGAATTCGGAGCAAGAAAGAGCAGAGGGCAAGTTCTGGAGTCCATTCATTTCATTGCATTTCATTCGTTGTGTTGTGTTTTATTGAGGCTGAGGCAGAGACATTTCAAATTTCAAATGAAGTTTTACTTGATTCACCCTCTGGAGTGATCAGACACAGAGTCAAGATCATTACGCAGAGGTAGAGAATTGATCTAATTTTGCGTTTCAGATCATTACGCAGAGGCAGAGAATTGATCTAATTTTGCGTTAATTTTGCGTTTCAGATCATTACGCAGAGGCAGAGGAATTGGAGCGCCTGGATTTCAGAACTCTGTGATGGAGGAGATATCCACCACTTACTCGACCGGTATGGCAACGGCATTCTTTCTTGTGCAATCCCTTCAATACTGTCATTTGTGTAAAATTATTCAGAGATGTAAAACCGTCGAGTATTTTCATGAGGTCAGATAATCCGGACCACTTTTCATGGCTTTTTAGACTTGGAAATTTTGATTTATCAATTTGAAAAGGTATGTTATCTAAATGTTCTTGGAGATTAATTAGTCAATGTTCTTGTATGTTCTTTTGTGTGGCAGGACACCTTTTGATGCCCAGAAAGAGAGCGCCACGAGTGTGTACGAGAAACTACAGAATACAGAGGTAGATGTTGCTAGCGGTGTATGGAGCTCCATATCTGATTCTGCAAAGGAATGGGTTCTTGGAATGTTGCAGAAAGACAGCAAGCACCGACGTTCTTGCTATCGAATATTGAGTGAGTTATTATTTTCTCTGGATTTTGTTGATTTGCAAACCTTGTTTGTGAATAGGAATTGAGGTCTTATTAGTGCAGTGTGAGATGGGTAGACGCCAAATCTGTTCCTGTGAATTACCTTCCGCAGAGGCAGAGGAATGATCACAAGAGGGAGAGAGAATGTGATCAAAGCCAGTGGTATCAGAGGCTCTACGAGGGGGAGGTTCATCATCTCCCACAACACCATACTCTCCAACACCCACTACTCTTTTCTATGGTACACCGTTTTCTCCTACAACGCCATCAACCTCAGATGACACTCCTCTTGCCTACACTGGAGGAGCTCCCCTCCCTTCTCCATCTACACCCGAGTATGGTGTTCCAACGGTTGCCTCTCCTCCTCTGGACTATTCTGTGCCTTCTTCTCCTGATGGGGCTGGGTCTGTCCCATCTGTACTTGATTTATCACCTCCTGTTCTTGGTTCTACGCCAGTCGTTGGGGATCCTGGATCTACTCCAGGCACCTGCAGGTAAGTTCTATTGCTCTATATTCATCCAGATTATTTCCCAAGCATTCTCTCTTCATGGGATTTGCCTTTTGGCTACAACTGACAAGTTCCAGCTCATTTTGGTTCCAACTTGAGAGTATTTAAATCTTTCTTAAAAATAGTATTTGTGGTTGACATCCGTATAGCTAGTTTAACAGGTTTACTTTTTAACTAATAAATGAGACATGTTTCTCTACTTTCTAGTATCGGCTTGTTTTGAGGTTTTTATCACTTGTAATATCCTGCTTGAAGCCGTAGCTTATGTAAAATTTTGAATGAAGAAACTACTTATGTAGAAATTGATAGTGATTTAATATATTGCATCCAAAAGGACAATGTTTAAGCTTCTAGATTTGTTACCAAATGACCTCCCTAGGGGCTGTTTCCACATGGAAACGTATTGGTTTTTTAAATGTCCCTGTAAACTCATGGGAGACCTATCTAGACGTTTCCCAAAAATGGAAAGTTCTGTGAGATGTTTTTAAAGCATTTCCTACACATTTTCCATGCTATTGGCACTGTTCTCTTCCCTTTCCCACTCCTTTAGTACAGTGAATGTTAAGAAAAACATAAACGCAGCAAAGACCAATACATATATATTCTAGGTATCTATCCTAATTCTTTTTCAATTGTCTTGTTCCTTTCTGCTCTTTATCACATTCCATGTATTCAATGCTCAATTCCATAATCAATGCCAAGTTTCCTTCCCTTTGCCTTCTTTACTATTATGCTCAATTATGGGACTTCAGAGACATCTTGTAGTTGTACTCAATTATGGGAGCATTTGAAACAGTTCTAAAGCTAAGATGTTAACAAAATATAGGAGATAATATACTTAGAAATGTTAGGAAAAGAAAACAAAAGAATTTAGTAGGTCTAATTGATCACATCAATAAAGGATTTCAATGCCTTTTGTCTGTGTATAAATATCATCCATGCAAGCAGGTTGTTTTAAGTGGTTGCAGTAGGTGAATGCCCTAGGCAACTTTTACAAGATATAGACCCCCACCTACGACTTCTTAGCCAAAGGGATATTTCTAGAATGCTGTAAAGCTGGCTATATTGCATTGTGATATACCCATAATGGGGAGTTGCATAGAGATGTTCCCATTTGAGCCTTTTGGTCTTGACCTTTTTGTTTTTGTCAGGCAATACCACTAATTCTAAAAATGCAAAAGTTCCATTTGAGCCTTTTGGTCTTGTCCTTTTTGTTTTTGTTAGGCAATACCACTAAATCTAAAAATGCAAAAGTTCCATTTAACTTTTCTTTAAACAAATAGTTACATGCATAGTTATATTGTCCACCAAGAAACTCTCGAAGAGGTTTAGAAGACATTAAATATCAAAAAATCACCAACCCATATAGCTAGCTAATTAAACTGAAACATTCTTTGATGGTGTATATAATTGGAAATTCTTCGTCTTGTACTGGGGAAAAACTCCACTAATTTTCTAAGAAGAAGGTAATCGTTCCCTGCTGGTATATATAAAGTTCTAAACTCATAAAGGGCCCAAACAAATTTTTCATTAGGCTAGCTAGTCAAATTCACCAACCTGTGAAGAACTGAATGAGTACTAGTTAAAGTCTGGACTGTGAGGACTACTGATTCTAACTTGTTGTGGGCGACTCAAACTTGATGGAAGCAAGTTTGGCTCACCAATGGGTTGGTATATATAATCTCATAGAGGGCCCAAACAAGGTTTTCATCAGGCTCACTATTCACACTTGCCAATCCATGAAGAAATCGGTGAATACAATGGTTGTTTAAGTTTGAAGATCTATAACCAATCGCCAACATTTGCTCTTGGATGACTGCAAAAGTTTGAAGATGCTTCCAATTTTCTTAGAGAATTTAACAAATCTCTAATACTTCTAATCTGTAAAGTTTTGGATGACAGTCAACTGTTTTGTTTTTTGAATTCATCATGTGGTTTTTATATTGGGAAGTCTAGTTTCTTCGCAATTGATTGGAATTATTACAAAGCCTTTGGTACTTTTTTAGAAAAAAATTATAATCATAATTTTTTTTGCAAATGAAATCTTTGCATCTTTTCAAAACATTTGAGCTTTTCAATTAATGAGAAATGTGTCCCTCCCGTAGTTGTTAGTATAGTCTTCCTTTGCTTTCTCCTTCCCACAATTTATTCATGTCCTTTGTTTTACAAAATTTCCTCATAATTGGTTGCTTTAGAATTAAAATTTATATTAGTTCTTAAGTTTTTTTGGGCTTTGAATATGGTATTCTACCAGCTATGTTAGTATTTTAGAATTCATGATTTTGTTTGACAGAACTGGAACTTAAGGTTGGTGGAAGTGGTCTTGAAGAAGGCTATGTACGATTGTTCATCCGATTGATTGGCCTAAACAATGCTCCACCTGACAGGGATCAAGCAATCAAGACACTTTGGCAACATTCAAATGGAGGAAAACAGTTTGTTGATGAGATTGTCAAATTTGATGGTAGTGTTATTCTAACTATCATCATTCTCTCATTAGATATGCCTTCAACTACAGAAGCTGCTACAAGCCTTTGACAGAATATTTCTTCAATCAATTCTTACAAGACACTAGTTGCCAAAGCTAGAGCAGTTGAGGAAATTGCCGGTTTGTTAAGTAGACTATCTTTAACTAGAAAATGAACAACATCTTTAATCACTGAAAACATCCCCCAGCTATACAGTTGTGCCCTCACTCCTATGAGGCACGTCTCAACTGATCTGCTATCAGTCTGATTCTGACTGATCACTATGTTGATGAAATTGTCATTGATTCCAACATGGACTTGCAGTAGCCCCACAGGTTGTCATTGATGCAACCAAGTCCCTCTTGCAGTGCATAGGTATGGATGATCCCAGTACCCTCACATCCAGTGCCTTGGAGCCCGTACAAAGATGGGTTGTGCCTTAAAACACCTTGTACCCAGTTGACAAGGTCCCTGTACCCACAAGGTTGGATCTTGGAGCCATCACCTTGTTGACGATGTTGAAGACCCTGCTGACGATGCTGAATACAGTGGAGATGGTGCCGAAGCCCTTGCGGATGACAAAAAATCCCTAGATGGGTTGGAGAAGCATTAATGATCCATTCTATGGTCATTCATGCTCTGATGGTGTCATGGTACCCTAAGAGATGGCCTAGCAACCCCACAGGTGATGTCATGATGGATCTTGACCCTTGGAGGTCCCCTTGCATGGTTAAGGTGGTTGAAGAAGCCCATGAAGTCTCCTTCTTGATGAAGAAACCTTGAAGAGGTCCTTGGACCCACAAGTGATGGTTTAAAGGTCCTTGTACTCATGATGGAGATGATGTTGTCATAGATGACTTGATGAAGACTTGGAACCCTTGATGAAGATCTTGATTCCCTTGCAAAGGTCATGAAGCCCATTGCTTGCACTTGATGTGGTTAGATGGCATGATGAAGGCATCCACACACATATGATGGTGCTTGGACACTTGGACTCACTTATTTGCACTTGATGATGATCCTTGTACCCTTGAAGGAGGGGTGAAGGTGTTGTGTGTGGGGACATGACACTTAATGACTTTAAGACATGATGACCATGATGCCCTTGGTGGAATTCTTGCACCAATCTTATTGAAGAAGCCCTTGTGCACATGACATGTGTATGGAAGCCCTAGTGGCTTAATGACAACCCTTTGATGGTAAGTTATGGAGGACACCCTTACTTATGGTAAGGAATGGTTGTGTGACACAACAAAATAAAAAGAATTACATGTATTTTTTAATGGTAAGGATTGACTTTTGTGTAAGACAAATTCAAATTAAAAAATTACAAATTAAAAATATTTACCTTGAAATCGGCCTCAATTCAAGGCATGTCAACATGTATATAAACACACATCCTCATTCCGAATGACAACCAACTAAGACGAGAAATAAGCTTGCTGATTGACTGAGGAAAAACTCGCTGAGGAGCAGTGTCTGAGGAAATTCGGGGTTTGCAGCAGGAGGATAAAATTTTTGGTTCTTATTTTTAAGTTTTCTCTTGCTTAAGGCTCTTCCACAATGCAGGGTTGTACCAGTACATATCTTGAAGATATTCGGTGATAGGAACAACAAACTTTTGGTGGTTCACAACAGTCCATTTGGACTTCCCTAGGGTCAAAACAAATCCAACAAAGGAGGAAGATGTAGAGCTCGTTGCCGAGGCAGTTGAATGAGGTTTGGTGGTAGAAGCAGTGAGGAGAGGACCCAAATTCTCACAGAGAAACTTTTTGGTAAAGTTTTTTTTCAACTCAGAAATCTTATAGCAGTAGTCCGAAATTTTCACCAGTTAAGGGTCTCCACAGTCTAGATCCTTTTTGTTTTGCTTGGGGATTCCTCTAGAGTACACACATTGTTTTGACCTATGTTTTTTACCTAGTTCAAGGTCTCAAGCTTTGTTCTTTGGGCATTCGAAGACATCTAATAGTCCACATGTGCAACACACTTACATTGATCAACATCTAGTCTAGACAAGGTATGTGTGTACAGTAGACAAGGTATGTGTATGTATAGTTATATGCAGACAAGACAAGTGTACATACAATAATTTGAAGCAATAGATATATACCCTATGATGATACTTAGGATAAAAACCTTATGATGATATGATGCACTGTATGATGATGTTGCATACTATGAAGTGATGATGCATTTCAGTGATCTCTTTACAAATCTGTGTGTAAGGTCATCTGCTACAGTATGCAAAGTTGAAGTCTGATTAAGTATGAAGTGATGATGCCTTTCCATGCACTATGATATACACACAGTCAATAGAGGTTGATGATGAAATGATGACATACGATGTAAAAGGATGTTGATATGATATTGTTGACTATGATGATGATGCTATGATAATATATGATGATGATGTATGAAGATGATGCATAAGGTATACCTGTTGATACTACATGATGCATACTTGCAAATGATGTAAACCCTATGGTGATGATGTACACTTGTATATGTGGATGACGACACACTATTTGATGATGCCTTATACACCATGATAATGTTTTGATGATGATGATGATACTACATGAAGATGATATTGTTGCATGACCACTTCGTGAAGATCTCAGCCAAGACATGACCAGTGACACAATGAAGAAGACATGACAAGTTGATGGAAGCAACAGTGTTGATGAAGAGCAAATGTTGATGAGCAAACTTGATGAGCAAAGATTGAGTAGTTGTTGATGAGCAGGTTGACATGAGTGATGAGTAGAGGCTGACCAACAGAGATCGATGTGCAGAGATACATGAGCAGATATTGATGCAAGCTAAGTCTTGCACTTGAGGACTGGACTCCTCAACCCTTTCTTAGTTGGAGCTAAGAAAACCAGGTTGGGTCCTGTTACAAGAGTTGGTGCTCTTTTCATTAGTTGGTGTCAATTATAATCAAGAAGATTGTAGTCTTCCATTACCATAAATAAAGATCAAAATTACAAATATTAGTGTCTCTCTTGATGTAATGATTGTGCTTATGACTCATGGTTGATTTAGTTGATGATAATGTAATTTGATAATAAAATGCTCCGATTGAATAAAAGAAGGTAAAAACATTTAAATTGCTCTCACATTGATTCACCCCCCCCTCGTCTTAGTGTCGCGATTGTGTCCAACACACTGAAGGCCTCTCCTTAGTCACTGATGAAGAGCCTCCGTTCTCTGATCCCTCTCACCCTCCCACACATGTGCAACAACTCCCTCACGTCCCACACGTGTGGCATGTTGTTGCTCATGTCCTCCTCCAGCTGCTCACATTGTTGTTCTTGCTGCTGCTCTTTAGTCTCTGAAGATGCTCAGTGAAGACTCTCTCTCCCTCACTGTCCTGATGAAAGAATTTCTCACTCTTTGAAGATCTGCCTCTCACTGCCCTCAGGAATGCGCCCCTAGCTATCTCTGATGGTTTGCCCTCCTTTGGTCAACTGTTGCTCACAACTGCTCTGATCTCTTGATACTTACAAAAGAAGAATGATTTTTGCACCCTTAATGCCTTTTTAGAATTCATTGAGAAATTATGTCACGAAACCCTAATTAGGGTTCCAGACCCCTAATTTCACTTTTGTGCCAAAAATCACACTGCTGCATTAAAAAATGCATGCATGCACTTTTGCATGTAACTGGAAAAAGTGACTTAACTCATTGCATGTCTCCGTTGTTGGATCCAAATACTTGGCACAGTGCATCTCACACTCTACCCTCCTGCCTATGCTTATAAGTGCCTCCATGCTAGGCAGTCCACATGGAGGACATCCAGAGTTACCCCATAACTCAACACTCCCTCTTAACAAGGGATGTCCGACCACAATTGATGCCCAGGTCCAACAAGTCCTCTGCTGCAGTAATTGACATATATGTCAAGACTACCTCTACTGCCCTCTGACCTGTAGTACTCTGATCCTCCTCCATCCTAGTGGTCTTGAACGGAGCCTCTTGCTCCCTGTCAAACCAAATCACCGATCCAGGGCTCAGACTCCCTCGGAGTCTATGCTGCAACCAACCTTTGAAGCTATCATCAAGCAGATCAATTGACCGGTACCTAACCTCCCTGCCTTGAGATGATTCAACTCGCTCCTAAGCTAAATCCATCTTGCTCATCTCATACCAACTCAGTCTCTGGCTCACTCATCTCTCTGCCCTGTGGACTGGCTCTCCAAAGGCTCATCCAAACTGGGAGCTTCTCGCTCCAACTCCATTTCAGAGTCTGATGAGGAATCTGATAACCACCCAGCTACTCCTGAAGTAGGTCTCCCCCGTACCACATAATCAACCTCAATCCCGTGGCTCATCAACACTGGGTCAGCTCCCACAGGATAAGTGAATATCAACTGTCTCTCAAACACCATAGAGAAACCTGCATCAGCCAAAGATGATACTAAGAGTATGCTCACTCTCAGTCCTGGTATGTAAATAACTCTAGCCACCTCTAAGATTTCCCCACAATCTAGTAGGAACCTAAGTCTTCCTACTCCTTGGATCACATGCTTTGTGCCATCATAATCTTTGAAGGTTTGCTTAGGAGTATTTTGAAAGAATATGAATGCTTCTCGCATTCCAATCATATGACTGCAGTGCATGTAGATTGTAAATTTTCCTTCAAAGCTCAAACTAGGGCTAAAACAATATATTTAATTTGTTTACTGAAATAACCACACGTGAACTTTTTTACGAGTATGCAGCGGAATATAAATAACTGAGAAACATTCACAACATCAATCACATCAATAGAAACAACATAGTCTTTTTGGGTATAAACCCTTGGACAAAACCCAAGATGGGAAAATAAGTGCAGCAGTATGAGAGGATATTTTATTAAGAAAATATGAAGCTTTTACAATATCAAAAAATCGATTTATGCCCAAGATGGAAAAATGGAATCACACAAATCTACTGAGAAAAACTTGTAGGGTGGCACAGTTCCCAAAGCAGTTGTATGACCTATATGCAATCCGTACGGTCTATATAGACTGTCTGCTGTACGGATCCGTACTGTCTGCTATACGACCTGTAGCTGTACGGTTTACCTCTATCGAATCCTTCCTGTCTCTCTCCTCTGCAAATTCAAACTTCTCCAGATTGTTGCTCCTTCGTCTTCTTCGTAAAAACTCTCTCTCTCTCACTTCTTTTCCTCTGAATCTGTCGAAATGACGTCTGTGTACTTTTGTACATGTACTCTCCACCAAATCTCCTTTTAACTTTATTAGCTAAGCGAAACCCTAACCCTCACTATGGATCTATGCATGAGATCCTCCGATGAAAATCAATGGCCAAGATTAGATTAGCCATTCACTTAAATATTCCACTCTTCACTTTAATAAAGTGATTCCGTTAAATTCAAAATCAAATTAGAATAATTAAAGTATTTTCCTAAGTTAAAACTTAGGAAAACCACTTTAATAGATTTGGCTTCTAGTTTAATGTCTCTCTAGCATGCAAGGATACATGCAATGCTAGAAGACCTTCCTTGTTGTTTCTTTTTAACACTCCCTCTCAACAAGGAAGGGATTCAGTAGCAACCCCAACTTATCCCTGAATTTCACAAAACTATGTCTGCAAAGTGCCTCGGTGAAAATGTCCGCCACCTACTCATCCGTCTGTCTGTACTCCAACCGAATGGTTCCTCTCTGAACACAATCTGTCTGACAATACAAGGTAGGATCAAATCTGTCTGACCTAGATGCATCAATCTTCCTCCAGTTGGAAACTAGAGGTATGGCCATAGGCTTGCAATCCTCCATCTTGAATCTCTTCAAGATATCTACTGCATACTTCCCCTGTCCAGTGAAGAAGCACCCATCTCTCTGCCAAACTTCCAACCTAGGAAGTAATGCATTAACCCAAGGTCTTTCATCTCAATCTCAACTGCAAGATTGGACTTGCAGTCTCCAATCAACTTCTCATCTCCAGTAAGAAAGAGATCATCTACATATAAGATCAGTATGAAAGCACCTCACCTGTCAAGAAATACAAGTTCTGGTCAGCCTCACTCCGCTGAAATTGCATCTCCCATAGATAGTTGTCTATCCTTGAGTACCATGCTCAAGGTGCCTTCTTGAGCCTATAAAGAGCTCTATGCATCCTGCATACATGTGTCTCCCTATCCTCCACATCAAACCCCTCTAGCTGCTCAATATATACGTCCTCCTTTATGACTCCGTTGAGGAAGGCAGTCTTGACATCCATCTGATGGACTCACCAACCCACCTCCGCTGCTAAAGAGATAATAGTCTGAATAGAAGAATGCCTGACAACAAGGGTGAAGGTCTCCTCATAGTTAATACCTTCCTTCTGTGAAAACCCCTTAGCCATGAAGCGCGCCTTATACTTCTCCACACTTTCGTCTGTTGCATGCTTTACCTTATAGATCCATCTGGATCCCACCACCTTTTTACCTTCAGGTCTTGGCACAACCTCCAATATTTGATTTTTCATGATTGAGTCATACTCCTCAACCATGGCCTCCTACCACACATCATGTTGTGCAACCTCCTCAAAACTGGAAGGCTTAGAGTTGATCAACTCTGTCATCGGTGCCATATAACTGAGTCTCACTGATGGTTTTCTTCGTCTCATAGAGCTCTATGGAGAATCCACCTACCTGGAATCCTGAACTATGGACCTAAACCACTTAGGTCTGTTGACGTATTTGTAACTTCGGAATGTATTCACTTGTATATTTCTCATTGTATTTTATTGTACCCCGACGAAGATGTTTGTTCCTCCGATCGGGAGAGTCATTAATATAATAAAGTCATGTAAAGTCATTGAGGTTAACCCTCCACTGTAAGTCGGGGCAATAGACCCCACAGTTGAGTTATATTAGGGTTATTCGACTCTCCTAGAGAAGTCGGCCTTGTAGGGTAATTGTCAAGTGGAAATTAAGTATAAATAGAGAGTGAGACTCTCTATTTGACACATACACTCATTCAACAATAGCGCATGAGTGAGAGAGGAGCAGCTAGCACAAGTGAGAGAGAGAACAGCTGTCGGAGATCATCTTTGTACTTTTGGTTTTTTCTTTTGCTATTGGTGCTCATTTTATCTCTGAGGAAATTGCTGGGTTTTCTCCTTTATGGTTTCCTCGAGGAAAATTCTTTGTGTCTCTTGTCTCTTGTGATTATTGCTGTGCATGTTATTCTCTCAAATAAGATCCTAGATCATATTGATTAAACGATAAAAATCTAACATGGTTTCAAAGCTAACCTGAGAAGAAGACACTGTACAGCTGCAGAAGCTAGGGATTCTTAATTTTTGGGTTTCTCTCCACAGATCATCTGCAAAAGGAGGCTAGGCTAACTCTCCATTGAAGGGCGCATCTTTATGTCGAAGCAGAATTTGATTCTGAGCATTTTCATTTTTGACCTGTCACTACTACAGGGAATTAGGGCTTCTCATAGAAGAGGAATTTTTTAGTGAACCCAACATAGGATTGCTCTCCTCCTCAAAATCGAAATTCAGTGACCAAGATTGAAATTTTTGGTTGGGTAAAACTTCGGAAAAGTCAACCCCTAATTTGACCCTGGACCAGAAAATCATCACTGCAAAAGATCAGCTCCAGATCCAGTTCGGGCATCTCAAATTGGTAAGATCTAAATCTTTTGAATTTCCATTTGAAGTTCTCATTAAAGATGTCTCATCACACAAGCTTGATGAAAAGCCTGAAGGAGCTGATAACTTTTGAGCATGGAAGTATAGGATTTCACTTGTTCTTGAAGAAAATGAATTAGACACCTACATAAGTGGAGAGGTTCCAGTTCCAGAGGGAGATGAGACTAAAGCCTTACACTAGAAGAACTTGGTCAAGGCCAAGAGGATTATTGTTGATTCTATCAAGGATCACCTTATACCACATGTGTCTTCCTAAAAGACACCTAAAGAGATGTTTGATTCCTTGACCAAGCTATTTGAAGGGAAGAATATAAATCAGAAGATGACCTTACGATATTAGTTGAAGAATGTAAATATACAGAGACCATACAGTCATACTTTACAAGGGTTTGTCAAATCAAAGAACAACTTGAAGTTGTGGAAGAAGAAGTAGAGAATGGAGAAATTGTGATGACCACCTTGAATGGTCTCCCTAGGTCATGGGACTCCTTCATTTAAGGGATTTGTGCTAGAAGAAAGTTAATTACCTTCAGTAGGTTGTGGGAGGAATGCTCACAAGAAGAAGCTCGAATAGTAGCTCGAGAAGAAAAGATGGGAAATGAAGATCAAGCTCTCACAACACACACCAAGAAAATCATAAAGGAGCACCATCATCCCAAGAAAGGTAAGCACCAGAAAGATAACCCTAGAAGATTTAGCAGAGATCTATCTAATATCAGATGCTATACATGTGATGAGAAAGCACACTTCGCCAGAGATTGTCCTAGAAATAAAGGTGGCTCTCACAAGAATGACAACAAAATAAGACATCATGCTCACACTGCAGAGGATGATGAACCTCTTAGGAAGAGAATCAAAGAAGGAAGTGAAGATTCTTCAAGCGATGAAGAGTATGTCTTGATTTATTCCCTCACGGGAACTGTTACACATGGATGCAATGAATGGATCATAGATAGTGGGGCTTCCAAGCATATGACAGGATTTGAAGAATCCGTTGTGAACCTATCCAAACATGAGTCACCCCACAAAGTAAAACTTGGGGATGACTACCAGTAT
Organism: Pseudotsuga menziesii; assembly: GCA_001517045.1. Lineage (NCBI taxonomy): Eukaryota > Viridiplantae > Streptophyta > Pinopsida > Pinales > Pinaceae > Pseudotsuga > Pseudotsuga menziesii. The sequence goes on from LPNX010291684.1 coordinate 158,421, forward strand.
CCTATAAAAGGAAGTGGTGAAGCCTCCTATAAGCTAGACTTTGGAAAGTATATGAAGATGAAAGATGTATTGTTTGTACCAAAACTAAAGAAGAATCTTCTCTCCATATCTGCATTGGATGCAAAAGGCATGAGGGTTGTATTTGTAGATGGCCAAGTCCTTATGTGGCCAAAGGGAAAGACTATAGATGATGTAGTACTGATTGGAGAGAAAGAGGGAGGCTTATACAAATTAAAGGGCCAACTCGAACAAGCTTTGGTCCATGACTTAGTAGAGCCAAGTGAACTTTGGCATAGAAGGCTTGCTCATGTGCACTATAGGGCACTACACTTGCAAGCAAAGCTATGGAAGGTCTTCCAGAAATACAGGCAAAGCATGAAGGCATTTGCAAAGGATGCATGAAGGGAAAGAACACAAAGAAGACATTTCCAAGTAGCGAGAGAAAGGCAAAAGGAATCTTTGAAATCATCCACTCCGATGTACGCAATCCAATGTCATCCAGTTCATTGAGTGGGTATGTATATTATGTTTCTTTCATTGATGATTGTTCTAGGAAGACATGGATATATTTCTTGAAAAGCAAGGATGAAGTATTCAGTAAGTTCAAGGAATTCAAAGCCTTGATCGAGAACCACATAGAGAAGAAAATCAAGACCTTTCGATCAGACAATGGTGGAGAATTCACATCAGATGAATTCAAAGAATTATGTAGAGAGCCAAGGATTAAGAGGGAGTTGACCACTCCATATAATCCACAACAGAATGGAGTTGCAGAAAGGAAGAATAGACCGATTATGGAAGCAGCAAAAGCAATGCTTCATGATCAGGATCTTCCTATGCATATATGGGAAGAAGCTGCTAGGACAACTGTGTATGTACAGAATCATACTCCGCATAGAGTACTTGAGAACAAGACACCAGAAGAAGTCTTCTCTGGAAATAAGCCAAAAGTCAGCCATCTCAGAATATTTGGTTGCCTGATATACATACACATTCCTAAAGAAAAGAGGATGAAGCTAGATCCTTCAGGAAAGAAGGGTATATTTGTGGGATATAGTGAAAGCTCGAAGGCTTACAAAATATATTTCCCAGGATTCAAGAAGATCGACATCAGCAGGGACATGACATTTGACAAATACTCGGCTTACAACAAATCCAGAAAGAGACTTGTTGAAGACCTTGAAGAAACAGAAGTACCCAGGATTCGAGATACAACAATGAATGAAACAACTCCAGAAGAAGATCGAGAAATGGAATAACCTGAAGAACCTGTAGATCCACCTCGTGAGAAGAATTCTTACAAAAGGAAACCGGCATGGGTATGAGAAGCTATCCAAGGTGTAGAGAGATATGGCGCTCCAGAAGGAATGCTCAGAGAAAGGAAGAGAACTAGGTCGTACTCCAGTTATGTAGCCCTACTGTGTGACATCATTGATAAAGAACCTTCCAACTATGAAGAAGCGGCAGAAAAGAAAGAATGGAAGGATACGATGATCGGGGAGTACCGGTCGATCATGAAGAATGATGTCTCGGATGTGGTCCCAGACCATAAGGGAAGTTTGTTGTGACTTCCAAGTGGATCTACAAGATCAAGCATGCTGCAGATGGCAACATAGAGAAATATCATAGTGAGATTTGTGGCACGTGGCTTCTCCCATAAGGAAGGGATAGATTATGAAGAAACTTTTCCACCTGTAGCCAAATACACTTCCATCAGATCAGTACTTGCTCTGGCTGCAGTAATGAAATGGAAGATACACCAGATGGATGTCAAGACTGCGTTCTTAAATGGTGTAGTGGAAGAGGAAGTGTATGTGGAGCAGCCACTCGGATTTGAGACACATGATAGGGAGACTCATGTGTGCAAATTAAAGAAGGCCTTGCACGGTTTGAAACAGGAACCTAGGACATGGGACAGCGAGATTGACAACTTCCTGACTAGTTTGCGATTTACCAAGAGTAAAGAGGATTCCAACCTTTACTACAAGGTTGAGGAAGGGAACCCAGTGATACTCCTACTGTATGTAGATGACATGTTTGTGACAGGTGAGGATGGGCTAATTGCTGACACGAAGAGGAAGCTTGCTGCCGAGTTCGAGATGAAGGACTTGGGTATGATGCACTACTTTCTAGGCATGGAGGTGTGGCAACATGTGGATGGAATCTCCCTTGGACAAGGGAAGTATGCAGTGGAGATCCTGAAGAGGTTCGAGATGATGGACTGCAAGGCCATGGCCACACCTATGGCATCAAACCTGAAGCTATTGAGTGATGCTTCATCAGAGCCGGTTGATGCCACGATGTATCGTTAGATGATTGGATGCTTGATGTACCTGATGAATACAAGACCGGACATTTGCTTTGCTGTGAACACATTGAGCCAGTTCCTGATAGATCCGAGACATGTTCACCTAATTGACTTCTTTGACTTTAGTTGACCTCTTTATGACTGTTTGACTAGCATTGACATTTTAATGGGCAAATTTGGTTGTTTGACCAGATAAGTGATTGTTGACCAGCATTGACTTTCTGCTCCAGATTTTGTGCTTTGACCAGAATGATGAAATTTGCATGAGTTGACAATTTTTTTGAGCTAGGGCATCCATCAATTAGTGTTTGCTATCATGATCAGAAATTAGGGCTTAATAATAATTAGGGCATCAACAAACATTAGGGCTTAATCATTCTTGCAGAATCATGAACCAACATGTCCATCACAAACAAGTGTAGGGTTCCACCAAATGCTCCAATGCCCAAACTGCCATGTACCTCCTTGTCATGTCATCAACCTTTAACACTCCTTTGTCATTAATGGTTTGTCATCAATGACAACCATGCTCAACAATGGGAGAATTTGAAACAGTCCTAAAGCTAAAATGTTATCAAAATATAGGAGATAACATACTTAGAAATGTTAGGAAAACAAAACAAAAGGATTTAGTAGGTCTTATTGATCACATTGATAAAGGATTTCAATGCCTTTTGTATGTGTATAAACATCATCCATGCAAGCAGGTTGTTTTAAGTGGTTGTAGTAGGTGAATGTCTTAGGCAACGTTTACAAGATATATACCCCCACCTACAAATTCTTAGCCAAAGGGATCTTTCTAGAGTGCTGTAAAGCTGGCTATATTGCATTGTGATATACCCATAATGGGGAGTTGCATAGTTCCATTTGACTTTTCTTTAAACAAATATTTACATGCATAGTTATATTGTCCACCAAGAAACTCTCAAAGAGGTTTAGAAGACATTAAATATGACAAAATCACGAACCCAAATAACTAGCTAATTAAACTGAAATATTCTTTGATAGTATATATAATTGGAAATTATTTGTCTTGTACTTGGGAAAAACTCCACTAAGTTTTGAAGAAGAAAGTAATTTTTCCCTTCTCGTATATATAAACTCATAAAGGGCCCAAACAAGTTTATCATTAGGTTAGCAAGTCAAACTCACCAACCTGTGAAGAACTCAATGAGTACCAGTTAGAGTCTGGACTGTGAGGACTACTGAGTCAAACTTGTTGTGGGTGACTCAAACTTGTTGGTATATATAATCTCATAAAGGGCCCAAACAAGTTTTTCATCAGGCTCACTATTCACACTTGCCAGCCCATGAAGAAATTGGTGAATACCATGGTTGTTTAAGTTTGAAGATGTTCTAACCAATCTTTAACATTTCCTCTTGGATGACTGTAAAAGTTTGAAGCTGCTTCCGAATTCCTTACAAAGAATTTAACAAATCTCCAATACTTCTAATCTCTAAAGTTTTGGATGACTATCAACTGTTTTGTTTTTTGTATTCATCTTGTGGTTTTTATATTGGAAAGTCTAGTTTCTTTGCAATTGATTGGAATTATTACAAAGCCTTTGGTACTTTTAGAAACAATTATAATCATAATTATTTTCTGCAAATTAAATCTTTGCATCTTTTTTAAACATTTGAGCTTTTCAATTATGGAGAAATGTGTCCCTTCCGTAGTTATTAGTATAGTCTCCCTTTGCTTTTTCCTTCCCACAATTTATTCATGTCCTTTGTTTTACAAAATTTCCTCATAATTGGTTGCTCTAGAATTAAAATTTATATTAACTCTTAAGTTTTTTTGGGCTTCAAGTATGGCATTCTACCGGCTATGTTAGTATTTTATCAAGATCTTAGTTGACATTTAGAATTCATGATTTTGTTTGACAGGACTAGAACAAAGGGTTGGTGGAACAGGTCTTAAAGAAGGCTATGTAGGATTGTGCACCCGATAGCTTGGCCTAGACAATGCTCCGCCTGACAGGGATCAAGCAATCAAGACACTTTGGCAACATTCAAATGGAGGAAAACAGTTTGTTGATGAGATTGCCAAGTTTGATGGTAGTGTTAATCTAACTATCAGCCTTCTCTAATTAGATATTCCTTCAACTAGAAAAGTCATTTACAAGCCTTCTCTAATTAGATATTCCTTTAGCCTTCTTTAATTACAAGCCCTTTACGGAATATTTCTTCAATCAATTCTTACTGGGCACTACTTTCCAAAGCTAGAGCAGTTGAGGAAATTGCTGGTTTGTTAAATAGACTATCTTTATCCCCAGAGGTAATAAAATAAAACCACTGCAACATAGAATTATCTTATAAATTCCAGAATGTAAGGAGGACTTTGTTCTTAGCATGTTACTATACAGGTATAAACTACTAATTGATTTTTCCATGTTTCCATTTAATAAAGAAAATCTTATCTTCTGTTGGGCACATTCTTGATTTTAGGCACATTTATATTGAGTGCAATACCGTGTACAAAGTTTGAATTCCGTTATCTATCATACCATAGTAGAAACAAATATGAATCATGTAAGCTAACCTTTTAAGCATATCATCAAATTTGAAACAAGAATTGTCAAGCCTGCTAAGTAATTGACAAGTCTAAACAACTCAATTCTAATACGATGCACCAAGTCACCTTGTTTTCGTCAAACATGGTCAAAATTGATCAAACTCACAAACGCTCAAGACTGGCCAATTTTGACCAAAACTCCACAATTTTGACCAAGTTTGACCATCTTGAATCTTTGACAGCTTTTTACAGAGTCTTTCCTAAGTCTGACTAATACTATGATCATATGCAATTTTAGATTTTCATGGATACCTATCTAGTATGATCAAGTAAGCATATATATCTCAAGCCCTGACAGCTAAAATTGGTTAACAAGAATGGCCAAACCACTTCAATGCAATTCAACTCATATCAAACAACTCTTGGGTATAGAACGTGCTGGTATAATAGCCTTCAGGCTAAGTTGCACTGAAACAGATATGGATAAGGGGAGGGAAACAGATAGGGAAAATTCTAAAAATGTGGGATACAATATGGTCATCGTGTCAATGCCCGAATCCCTCTAGGTCGTACCTCTTGGGTAGGGCATAAGTCAACATAACTTCTTCTTGAATCAAATTAGTCAATGCTTTCTTTAATTGCAGTACTAGTGAATGTCTCACTCTAGGTCGTTGTCTCGAGTAGGGCCCGACTTGAGATGACATGTTCCTAGATCGAATTACTCATTCTTCCCTTCTTCCATTTCTTTTCTTTAAAATACTTATCTTCGTTATCGCATCCCGTAGACTGTAGCTATGGGATCGCTCACTCAACAACTCATATCCCTCATCTCTTTCATTCGCTGAAAATTTAGATCATCTCCAGTGTCCTCCTTTTTCCTTTTGTAGTGAAGACTTTTGGTTTTGCGAGAAACTTTTGCAACATTTGTAGGTTCATTGAGGAAAAGTAAAACTTCTAAGACAACTATGACAATTATTCTACAACCATGTAAATCTAATACCTTTCAACACTTCAACAAGTTAGTTTCTTAGCAACCGTTTCAAATAAGTATATTTGTCTTCCAAATTTTTTCATCTTCACAATGTAAGTTAATTAGCTCTTCTTCGTTCTATCTCTACTAACATTTCTTGGTGTTGTTGTAAACACAGGTAAGTGTTCTCAAAGTCTTCTTTGGGAGCGGAAGTAGGGGAAGGGGAGAGGGAGCATTCCAATGCAAAACAACTCTTCCGATTACCATCATTTTATTACGTCAATCGGTTCCATCCCTTCTTTCAATCGGGCAGGACTCGAGTTGACATGTTCCTAGATCGAATTACTCATTCATCCTTTCTTCCATTTCTTTGCTTTAAAGTATTTATCTTAGTTATTGCATCTTGTAGACTGTAGCTATGGGGTCGATCACTCAACAACTCCTTACTCTCATCTCTTTCTTTCGCTGAAATTTGAGATCATCTTTAGTGTCCACCTTTTCCCTTTCCTAAATCAGGCGTGTGGTTTTATGAGAAAAATTTTCAACATGTGCAGGTTCATTGAAGAAAAGTAAAACCTCTAAGAGAGTTGTGGTAACCATTCTACAACCATGTATGTCTAATACCTATCAACACTTTTTCTTAGCAACTGTTTGAAATAAGTATGTATGTTTTCTAACTTTTTACGTCTTCAAAATGTAAGTTAGTTAGCTCTTCTTCATTCTATCTCTGCTAACTTTTCTTGGGGTTGTTGTAAACACAGGTGAGCGTTCTCAAAGTCTTTTTTGGGAGCGAGAGAAAGGGAAGGGGAGAAGGAGCATTCCCATGCAAAACAAGTCTTGCGATTACCATCTTTTTCATACCTCAATCGGTTCCAACATCGTTAGCAAATGTGGAGCGCCCACCAACCCTTACTTTTTCTACTCTCATTTCGGTAACTTTCTCTTTGGTCGTTGTGTGAATGCCCAAATCCCTTTGATCGAACTAGTCACAACTTTCTTTAATCTCATTCCTAGGTAATTCCTCACTCCAGGTCTTTCTCTCGAGTAGGGCCCGACTCGAGTTGACATGTTCCTAGATCAATTATTCATTCTTCCATTCTTCCATTTCTTTGTTTTAAAATACTTATCTTGATTATCGCATCCTGTAGACTGCAGCTATGGGGTCGATCAATCAACAATTTTTCGTTTTGATCGCTTCATTTCGCTGAAATTTCAGATCATCTCCAGTGTCCACCTTTTTCCTTTCCTAAATCAAGTTTGTAGTTTTTCGAGAAACTTTTATAACATGTGCAAGTTCATTGAAGCAAAGTAAAACTCCTAAGAGAGTTGTGGCGACTATTCTACAACCATGTATGTTTAACACCTGTATCAACACTTTTACAAGTTATTTTCTTAGCAAACTGTTTCAAATAATTATTTCTGTCTCTAAACTCTCTTTCTCTTCAAAATATAAGTTAATTAGCTTTTCTTCGTTCTATCGCTGCTAACATTTCTTGGAGTTGTGGTAAACATAGGTGAGTGTTCGCAAAGTCTTATTCGGGAGCTGGAGCGGTGGAAGGGGAGAGAGAGCATTTCCATTCAAAGCAGGTCTTGCGATTAACATCATTTTCATACCTCAATCAGTTCCAACATAGTTAGCAAATCTAGGTGACTCTACTGTGGAGCGCTCATCAACCCTTACTTTCTCTACTCTCATTTCAATAGCTTCCTCTTTGGTCGTTGTGTCAATGCTTGAATCCCTCTAGGTTGTACCTCTTGGGTAGGGCATAAGTCGACATACATTCTTCTTGGATTGAATTACTCAATGCTTTCTTTAATCACATTCCTCGTGAATGTCCCACTCTAGGTCGTTGTCTCGAGTAGGGATGGACTCGAGATGACATGTTCCTAGATCGAATTACTATTTTCCTTTCTTCCATTTCTTTCTTAAAATACTTATCTTAGTTATCGCATCCTATAGAGTGCAGCTATGGGGTCTATCACTCAAAAACTCATCTCTCTCATCTCTTTTCTTCGCTGAAATTTAAGCTCATCTCCAGTGTCCTTTTTCCTTTTTAGTGAAGACTTCTGGTTTCGCGAGAAACTTTTGCAACATTTGCAGGTTCATCGAGGAGAAGTAAAAATTCTAAGAGAACTATGACAATTATTCTACAACCATGTATATCTAATACCTTTCAACACTTTAGCAAGTTAGTTTCTTAGCAACCATTTCAAATAAGTATATTTGTCTTCCAAATTTTTTCATCTTCAAAATGTAAGTTAATTATCTCTTCTTCGCTTTATCTCTGCTAACATTCCTTGGTGTTGTTGTAAAATCGGGTGAGCGTTCTCAAAGTCTTATTTGGGAGTGGAAGCAGGGGAAGGGGAGAGGGAGCATTCCAATGCAAAACAAGTCTTGTGATTACCATCATTTTCATACATCAATCCGTTTCAACATCGTTAGAAAATGTAGCTGACTCTACGGTGGAGCGCCCATCATCTCTTACTTTCTCTACTGTCTTTTCGGTAACTTCCTCTTTGGTCTTCGTGTCAATGCCTCAATCCCTCTAGGTCGTACCTCTTGGGTATGGCATAAGTCGACATAACTACTTCTTGGATCGAATTAGTCACTGCTTTCTTTAATCGCATTCCTAGTGAATAGCTCACTCTAGGTCGTTGTCTCGAGTAGGGCCCGACTTGAGTTGACATGTTCCTAGATTGAATTACTCATTCATCCCTTCTTCCATTTCTTTGCTTTAAAATATTTATCTTAGTTATCGCATCCTGTAGACTGCAACTATGGAGTCGATCACTCTCATCTCTTTCTTTCACTGAAATTTCATATCATCCTTAGTTTCCACTTTTTTCCTTTCCTAAATCAGGCTTGTGGTTTTTCGAGAAACTTTTTCAACATGTGCAGGTTCATTGAAGAAAAGTAAAACATCTAAGAGAATTGTGGTAACTATTCTACAACTATGTATGTCTAATACCTATCAACACTTTTTCAAGTTACTTTCTTAGGAATTGTTTGAAATAAGTATGTTTGTCTTCTAACATTTTACATCTTCAAAATGTAAGTTAATTAGCTCTTCTTCGTTCTATCTGTGCTAATGTTTGTTGGTGTTGTTATAAACACAGATGAGTGTTCTCAAAGTCTTCTTTGGGAGCGGGAGCAGGGGAAAGGGAGGAGCATCCCCATTCAAAACAGGTCTTGCGATTACCATCATTTTCATACCTCAATCGGTTCCAACATCGTTACCAAATGTAGGTGATGCTACTGTGGAGCGCCCATCAACCCTTACTTTCTCTACTTTCATTTCGGTATCTTACTCTTTGGTCGTTGTGTGAATTCCCGAATCCCTTTAGGTCGTACCTCTTGGGTAGGGCATAAGTTAACATAACTTCTTCTTGGATCGAATTAGTCACTGCTTTATTTAATCTCATTCCCAGGTAATTTCTCAGTCTAGGTCGTTCTCTCGAGTAGGGCCCGACTCGAGTTGACATGTTCCTAGATCGAATTACTCATTCTTCCATTCTTCTGTTTCTTTGTTTTAATATACTTATTTTGATTATCGCATCCTATAAAATGCAACTATGGGATCGATCACTCAATAACTCTTTGCTCTGATTGCTTACGTTCGCTGAAATTTTAGATCATCTCTAGTGTCCACCTTTTTCCTTTCCTAAATCAGGCTCGTGTTTTTTCGAGAAACTTTTGTAACATGTGTTGGTTCATTGAAACAAAGTAAAACTTCTAAGAGAGTTGTGGCAACTATTCTACAACAATGTATGTTTAACACCTATATCAACACTTTTTCAAGTTAGTTTCTTATCAAACTTTTCAAATAAGTATTTTCATCTTTGAACTCTTTTTCTCTTCAAAATGTAAGGTAATTATCTCTTCTTCGTTCTATCTTTGCTAACGTCTCTTGGTGTTGTTGTAAACAGAGGTGAGCGTTCTCAAAGTCTTATTCCGGAGTGGCAGCGGGGGAAGGGGAGAGGGAGCATTCCAATTCAAAATAGGCCTTGCGATTACCATCATTTCCATACCTCAATCGATTTTAATATCGTTAGAAAATGTAGGTGACTCTACTGTGAAGCGCCCATCAACCCTTTCTTTCTCTACTCTTATTTTGGTAGCTTCCTCATTGGTTGTTGTGTCAGTGCCAGAATCCCTTTAGGTCGTACCTCTTGGGTAGGGCATATGTCAACATAACTTCTTCTTGAATCGAATTAGTCAATCCTTTCTTTGATCGCATTGCTAGTGAATGTCTCACTCTAGCTCGTTGTCTCGAGTAGGGCCCGACTCGATATGACATGTTCCTAGATCGAATTACTCATTCTTCCCTTCTTCGATTTTTTTTGCTTTAAAATACTTATCTTAATTATTGCATCCTGTAGACTGCAGCTATGGGGTTGATCACTCAACAACTCACCTTCCTCATCTCTTTCCTTCGCTGAAATTTCAGATCATCTCCAGTCTCCTTGTTTTTCCTTTTATACTGAAAACTTCTGGTTTCATGAGAAACTTTTGCAACATTTGTAGCTTCATTGAGGAAAAGTAAAACTTCTAAGACAACTATGACAATTATTCTACAACCATGTATATCTAATACCTTTCAACACTTCAGCAAGTTAGTTTCTTAGCAACCGTTTCAAATAAGTATATTCGTCTTCCAAATTTTTTCTTCACAATGTAAGTTAATTAGCTCTTCTTCGTTCTATCTCTACTAACGTTTCTTGGTGTTGTTGTAAACATAGGTAAGTGTTCTCAAAGTCTTCTTTGGGAGCGGAAGTAGGGGAAGGGGAGAGGGAGCATTCCAATGCAAAACAGCTCTTGCGATTACCATCATTTTATTACGTCAATCGGTTCCATCCCTTCTTTCAATCGAGCAGGACTCGAGTTGACATGTTCCTAGATCGAATTATTCATTCATCCTTTCTTCCATTTCTTTGCTTTAAAATAGTTATCTTAGTTATTGCATCTTGTAGACTGTAGCTATGGGGTCGATCACTCAACAACTCCTTACTCTCATCTCTTTCTTTCGCTGAAATTTGAGATCATCTTTAGTGTCCACCTTTTCCCTTTCCTAAATCAGGCGTGTGGTTTTATGAGAAAAATTTTCAACATGTGCAGGTTCATTGAAGAAAAGTAAAACCTCTAAGAGAGTTGTGGTAACCATTCTACAACCATGTATGTCTAATACCTATCAACACTTTTTCAAGTTACTTTCTTAGCAACTGTTTGAAATAAGTATGTATGTTTTCTAACTTTTTATGTCTTCAAAATGTAAGTTAGTTAGCTCTTCTTCATTCTATCTCTTCTAACTTTTCTTGGGGTTGTTGTAAACACAGGTGAGCATTCTCAAAGTCTTTTTTGGGAGCGAGAGAAAGGGAAGGGGAGAAAGAGCATTCCCATGCAAAACAAGTCTTGTGATTACCATCTTTTTCATACCTCAATCGGTTCCAACATCGTTAGCAAATGTGGAGCACCCACCAACCCTTACTTTTTCTACTCTCATTTCAGTAACTTTCTCTTTGGTCGTTGTGTGAATGCCCAAATCACTTTAAGTCGTACATCTTTGGGTAGGGCATAAGTCGACATAGCTTCTTCTTTGATCGAACTAGTCACAACTTTCTTTAATCTCATTCCTAGGTAATTCCTCACTCCAGGTCGTTCTCTCGAGTAGGGCCCGACTCGAGTTGACATGTTCCTAGATCAATTACTCATTCTTCCATTCTTCCATTTCTTTGTTTTAAAATACTTATCTTGATTATCGCATCCTGTAGACTGCAGCTATGTGGTCGATCAGTCAACAATTTTTCATTTTGATCGCTTCATTTCGCTGAAATTTCAGATCATCTCCAGTGTCCACCTTTTTCCTTTCCTAAATCAAGTTTGTAGTTTTTCGAGAAACTTTTATAACATGTGCAAGTTCATTGAAGCAAAGTAAAAATTCTAAGAGAGTTGTGGTGAATATTCTACAACCATGTATGTTTAACACCTATATCAACACTTTTACAAGTTATTTTCTTAGCAAACTGTTTCAAATAATTATTTCTGTCTCTAAACTCTCTTTCTCTTCAAAATATAAGTTAATTAGCTTTTCTTTGTTCTATCGCTGCTAACATTTCTTGGAGTTGTGGTAAACACAGGTGAGTGTTCGCAAAGTCTTATTCGGGAGCGGGAGCGGTGGAAGGGGAGAGGGAACATTCCCATTCAAATCAATTCTTGCGATTACCATCATTTTCATACCTCAATCAGTTCCAACATAGTTAGCAAATCTAGGTGACTCTACTGTGGAGCGCTCATCAACCCTTACTTTCTCTACTCTCATTTCGGTAGCTTCCTCTTTGGTCGTTGTGTCAATGCTTGAATCCCTATAGGTTGTACCTCTTGGGTAGGGCATAAGTCGACATACATTCTTCTTGGATTGAATTACTCAATGCTTTCTTTAATCACATTCCTCGTGAATGTCCCACTCTAGGTCGTTGTCTCGAGTAGGGATGGACTCGAGATGACATGTTCCTAGATCGAATTACTATTTTCCTTTCTTCCATTTCTTTCTTAAAATACTTATTTTAGTTATCGCATCTTGTAGACTGCAGCTATGGGGTCGATCACTCAAAAACTCATCTCCCTCATCTCTTTTCTTCGCTGAAATTTAAGCTCATCTCCAGTGTCGTTTTTCCTTTTTAGTGAAGACTTCTGGTTTCGCGAGAAACTTTTGCAACATTTGCAGGTTCATCGAGGAAAAGTAAAAATTCTAAGAGAACTATGACAATTATTCTACAACCATGTATATCTAATACCTTTTAACACTTTAGCAAGTTAGTTTCTTAGCAACCGTTTCAAATAAGTATATTTGTCTTCCAAATTTTTTCATCTTCAAAATGTAAGTAAATTATCTCTTCTTCGCTTTATCTCTGCTAACATTCCTTGGTGTTGTTGTAAAATCGGGTGAGCGTTCTCAAAGCCTTATTTGGGAGTGGGAGCAGGGGAAGGGGAGAGGGAGCATTCCAATGCAAAACAGGTCTTGTGATTACCATCATTTTCATACATCAATCGGTTTCAACATCGTAAGAAAATGTAGCTGACTCTACGGTGGAGCGCCCATCAGCTCTTACTTTCTCTACTGTCTTTTCGGTAACTTCCTCTTTGGTCTTCGTGTGAATGCCTCAATCCCTCTAGGTCGTACCTCTTGGGTATGGCATAAGTCGACATAACTACTTCTTGGATCGAATTAGTCACTGCTTTCTTTAATCGCATTCCTAGTGAATAGCTCACTCTAAGTCGTTGTCTCGAGTAGGGCCCGACTTGAGTTGACATGCTCCTAGATTGAATTATTCATTCATCCCTTCTTCCATTTCTTTGCTTTAAAATACTTATCTTAGTTATCGCATCCTGTAGACTGCAACTATGGAGTCGATCACTCTCATCTCTTTCTTTCACTAAAATTTCATATCATCCTTAGTTTCCACTTTTTTCCTTTCCTAAATTAGGCTTGTGGTTTTTCGAGAAACTTTTTCAACATGTGCAGGTTCATTGAAGAAAAGTAAAACATCTAAGAGAGTTGTGGTAACTATTCTATAACTATGTATGTCTAATACCTATCAACACTTTTTCAAATTACTTTCTTAGCAATTGTTTGAAATAAGTATGTTTGTCTTCTAATATTTTACATCTTCAAAATGTAAGTTAATTAGCTCTTCTTTGTTCTATCTCTGCTAATGTTTCTTGGTGTTGTTATAAACACAGATGAGTGTTCTCAAAGTCTTCTTTGGGAGCGGGAGCGGGAGAAAGGGAGGAGCATTCCCATTCAAAACAGGTCTTGCGATTACCATCATTTTCATACTTCAATCGGTTCCAACATCGTTACCAAATGCAGGTGATGCTACTGTGGAGCGCCCATCAACCCTTACTTTCTCTACTTTCATTTCGGTATCTTACTCTTTGGTCGTTGTGTGAATTCCCTAATCCCTTTAGGTCGTACCTCTTGGGTAGGGCATAAGTTAACATAACTTCTTCTTGGATCGAATTAGTCACTGCTTTATTTAATCTCATTCCCAGGTAATTTCTCAGTCTAGGTCGTTCTCTCGAGTAGGGCCCGACTCGAGTTGACATGTTCCTAGATCGAATTACTCATTCTTCCATTCTTCTGTTTCTTTGTTTTAATATACTTATCTTGATTATCGCATCCTGTAAAATGCAACTATGGGATCGATCACTCAATAACTCTTCGCTCTAATCACTTACCTTCGCTGAAATTTTAGATCATCTCTAGTGTCCACCTTTTTCCTTTCCTAAATCAGGCTTGTGTTTTTTCGAGAAACTTTTGTAACATGTGTTGGTTCATTGAAACAAAGTAAAACTTCTAAGAGAGTTGTGGCGACAATTCTACAACAATGTATGTTTAACACCTATATCAACACTTTTTCAAGTTAGTTTCTTATCAAACTTTTCAAATAAGTATTTTCGTCTTTGAACTCTTTTTCTCTTCAAAATGTAAGGTAATTAGCTCTTCTTCGTTCTATCTTTGCTAACGTCTCTTGGTGTTGTTGTAAACAGAGGTGAGCATTCTCAAAGTCTTATTCCGGAGTGGGAGCGGGGGAAGGGGAGAGGGAGCATTTCCATTCAAAATAGGCCTTGCGATTACCATCATTTCCATACCTCAATCGATTTTAATATCGTTAGAAAATGTAGGTGACTCTACTGTGGAGCGCCCATCAACCCTTACTTTCTCTACTCTTATTTCGGTAGCTTCCTCCTTGGTTGTTGTGTCAGTGCCAGAATCCCTTTAGGTCGTACCTCTTGGGTAGGGCATATGTCAACATAACTTCTTCTTGAATCGAATTAGTCAATCCTTTCTTTAATCGCATTCCTAGTGAATGTCTCACTCTAGCTCGTTGTCTCGAGTAGGGCCCGACTCGATATGACATGTTCATAGATCGAATTACTCATTCTTCTCTTCTTCGATTTTTTTGCTTTAAAATACTTATCTTAGTTATTGCATCCTGTAGGGTCGATCACTCAACAACTCATCTTCCTCATCTCTTTCCTTCACTGAAATTTCAGATCATCTCCAGTGTCCTTGTTTTTCCTTTTATACTGAAAACTTCTGGTTTCGCGAGAAACTTTTGCAACATTTGTAGCTTCATTGAGGAAAAGTAAAACTTCTAAGACAACTATGACAATTATTCTACAACCATGTATATCTAATACCTTTCAACACTTCAGCAAGTTAGTTTCTTAGCAACCGTTTCAAATAAGTATATTCGTCTTCCAAATTTTTTCATCTTCACAATGTAAGTTAATTAGCTCTTCTTCGTTCTATCTCTACTAACGTTTCTTGGTGTTGTTGTAAACACAGGTAAGTGTTCTCAAAGTCTTCTTTGGGAGCGGAAGTAGGGGAAGGGGAGAGGGAGCATTCCAATGCAAAACAGCTCTTGTGATTACCATCATTTTATTACGTCAATCGGTTCCATCCCTTCTTTCAATCGGGCAAGACTCGAGTTGACATGTTCCTAGATCGAATTACTCATTCATCCTTTCTTCCATTTCTTTGCTTTAAAATACTTATCTTAGTTATTGCATCTTGTAGACTGTAGCTATGGAGTCGATCACTCAACAACTCCTTACTCTCATCTCTTTCTTTCCCTGAAATTTGAGATCATCTTTAGTGTCCACCTTTTCCCTTTCCTAAATCAGGCGTGTGGTTTTATGAGAAAAATTTTCTACATGTGCAGGTTCATTGAAGAAAAGTAAAACCTCTAAGAGAGTTGTGGTAACTATTCTACAACCATGTATGTCTAATACCTATCAACACTTTTTCAACTTACTTTCTTAACAACTGTTTGAAATAAGTATGTTCGTCTTCTTTGGGAGCGGAAGTAGGGGAAGGGGAGAGGGAGCATTCCAATGCAAAACAGCTCTTGCGATTACCATCATTTTCATACGTCAATCAATTTCATCCCTTCTTTCAATCGAGCATGACTCAAGTTGATATGTTCCTAGATCGAATTACTCATTCATCGCTTCTTCGATTTCTTTGCTTTAAAATACTATCTTAGTTATCGCATCCTGTAGACTGCAGCTATAGGGTCGATCACTCAACAACTCATGGCTCTCATCTCTTTCTTTCGCTGAAATTTCAAATCATCTTTAGTGTCAAACTTTTTCCTTTCGTAAATCAGGGTTGTGGTTTTATGAGAAACTTTTTCAACATGTGCAGGTTCATTGAAGAAAAGTAAAACCTCTAAGAGAGTTGTGGTAACTATTCTACAACCATGTATGTCTAATACCTATCAACACTTTTTCAACTTACTTTCTTAGCAACTGTTTGAAATAAATATGTTCGTCTTCTAACATTTTACATCTTCAAAACATAAGTTAATTAGCTCTTCTTCGTTCTATCTTTGCTAATGTTTCTTGGTGTTGTTATAAACACAGCTGAGCATTCTCAAAGTCTTCCTTGGGAGCAGGAGCAGGGGAAAAGGAGGAGCATTCCCATTCAAAACAGGTCTTGTGATTACCATCATTTTCATACCTCAATCGGTTCCAACATCGTTACCAAATGCAGTTGACGCTACTGTGGAGCGCCCATCAACCCTTACTTTCTCTACTTTCAATTCGGTATCTTTATCTTTGGTCGTCGTGTGAATTATCGAATCCCTTTAGGTCATACCTCTTGGGTAGGGCATAAGTTTACATAACTTCTTCTTGGATCGAATTAGTCACTGCTTTATTTAATCTCATTCCCAGATAATTGCTTAGTCTAAGTCGTTCTCTTGAGTAGGGCCCAACTCGAGTTGACATGTTCCTAGATTGAATTACTAATTCTTCCATTCTTCTGTTTCTTTGTTTTAACATACTTATATTGATTATCGCATTCTGTAAAATACAGCTATGGGATCGATCACTCAACAACTCTTCACTCTGATCGCTTACCTTCACTGAAATTTCAGATCATCTCTAGTGTCCACCTTTTTCCTTTCCTAAATCAGGCTTGTGTTTTTTCGAGAAACTTTTGTAACGTGTGTTGGGCTTCAATCTACTGATGCAAATCAAACCTTCAGTTTATGTCAATCCGGGTTGGTAGACTTAGAGGCATATCCAAGTATCAGGACTCAAAGCTAGACTTGTTTGGTAATCTAGTTATCTTAGGAAATAAACCTACTGAAGATTAAAATACTGAGACTTGAAAACACAAAAATTCCCTTACAAGAACAACTTCATCTGATATTTCATTTACACAGCAATTTTATGTGAAAGCAATTTATATATGAAAGTTTCTGAGGTAAAAAAACGAATTAAGCCTAACCCTAAACTATGAACTACGAGATTCTGTCTATTATCCTAGCACTGAATAAACAACCAATCATCAATTTCCCTTACAGGAAAGCATTCATAATATATAATTGTTCTTCATCATTGGATAAGCAAGCGATGTACAGCATAATGAGATCGTAGTCTGAACCATTCTACAGCAAACAACTAATAAAATAACAAGGCTGATAAAACTGATTGACAACAGTCTAATTCGTTCTGCAATAAGAAAAATTGATTCTACAGGAACTGAAACATACCATTAACACAATCCAAATCGCATTCACTGGCAATAAAAGGTGTGCAGACTCAACAATGGGGGCCCTCCAATGCCTCGTTCACACACGTAATTGAAGAATCACAGAGCTTAAACCTTAAATATATTCACCATAAAATCGATCACACACAGTAATAGAATAACGCAGTCTTAGAACAACATGCGTTTTCAGTCTCAAATCGTGATGATGATCTCCTCTGTTTTATGAAGTACTTATACAAATTCTTAAAAAAACTAGAAATGCTATTAACTTGGAAACTAATTAATGAAACATAGTCATCGAGATCCTCTATCAGATCTGTGAAAATCAACAAAATTGGAATTGCCCTGCTTTTGTGCTGAGTGGTAGCACAGGTGGTCGCCTTTGACTGTCATTGACTTGACACCTGTGAGAGCCACATCATCTATCCGTTGGAAGTTCATCCATCCTTGGACACTGAGGATCTTTTCTCCATCTTTCAGTTCATGCCTAGCTGGCCTACAAGTGCTCAACCTTGGAGACAATACGGGAAGTTAGCACATCCCGTAATCCTAAATAAAAACCTTAGTTTAAATGCTTTAAAAATCCCAAAATTCAATTTATTAAAAAGCAATGACATTTATACCTCTTGACCAAAGTTTGTGGGTGAATTTAAAGCTTTATAAATCAGTATGAAGGTTTTATGGAGGAAAATAGAAGATATATAGGTGACAAAAAGAGGTCAAAATGGTGCCCAACAATGTGCCGGTTCATTGAAACAAATTAAAACTTGTAAGAGAGTTGTGGCAACTATTCTACAACCATGTATGTTTAAAACCTATATCAACACTTTTTCAAGTTAGTTTCTTATCAAACTTTTCAAATAAGTATTTTCGTCTCTGAACTCTTTTTCTCTTCAAAATGTAAGTTAATTAGCTCTTCTTCGTTCTATCTTTGCTAACGTTTCTTGGTGTTGTTGTAAATAGAGGTGAGCGTTCTCAAAGTCTTATTCCGGATTCGGAGCGGGGGAAGGGGAGAGGGAGCATTCCCATTCAAAACAGGCCTTGCGATTACCATCATTTTCATACCTCAATCGATTCCAACATCGTTTCCTCTTTGGTTGTTGTGTCAGTGCCCGAATCCCTCTAGGTCATACCTCTTGGATAGGGCATATGTCAACATAACTTCTTCTTGAATCGAATTAGTCAATCCTTTCTTTCATCGCATTTCTAGTGAATGTCTCACTCTAGGTCGTTGTCTCGAATAAGGTCCAACTCGATATGACATGTTCCTAGATCGAATTACTCATTCTTCTCTTCTTCCATTTTTTTTGCTTTAAAATAATTATCTTAGTTGTTGCATCTTTTAGACTGCAACTATGGGGTCGATCACTCAACAACTCATCTCCCTCATCTCTTTCTGTCACTGAAATTTCAGAACATCTCTAGTGTCCTCGTTTTTTCTTTTATACTGAAAACTTCTGGTTTCACGAGAAACTTTTATAACATTTGTAGCCTCATTGAGGAAAAGTAAAACTTCTAAGACAACTACGACAATTATTCTACAACCATGTATATCTAATACCTTTCAACACTTTAGCGAGTTAGTTTCTTAGCAACCATTTAAAATAAGTATATTCGTCTTCCAATTTTTTTCATCTTCAAAATGTAAGTTAATTAGCTCTTCTTCGTTCTATCTCTGCTAACGTTTCTTGGTGTTGTTGTAAACACAGGTGAGAGTTCTCAAAGTCTTCTTTGGGAGTGGGAGCAGGGGAAGAGGAGAGGGAGCATTCCAATGCAAAACAAGTCTTGTGATTACCATCATTTTCATACGTCAATCGATTTCATCCCTTCTTTCAATTGAGCATAGCTCAAGTTGATATGTTCCTAGATCGAATTACTCATTCATCTCTTCTTCCATTTCTTTGCTTTAAAATCTATCTTAGTTATCGCATCCTGTAGATTGCAGCTATAGGGTCGATCACTCAATAACTCCTCGTTCTCATCTCTTTCTTTCGCTGAAATTTCAGATCATCTTTAGTGTCCAACTTTTTCCTTTCGTAAATCAGGCTTGTGGATTTCTTAGAAACTTTTTCAACATGTGCAGGTTCATTGAAGAAAAGAAAAACTTTTAAGAAAGTTGTGGTAATTATTCTATAACCAGGAATGTCTAATACCTATCAACACTTTTTCATGTTACTTTCTTAGCAACTGTTTGAAATAAGTATGTTCATTTTATATTTTTTTACATATTCAAAATATAAGTTAATTAGCTCTTCTTCGTTCTATCTCTACTAACATTTCTTGGTGTTGTTGTAAACACAGGTGAGTGTTCTCAAAGTCTTCTTTGGGAGCGAGAGCAGGGGAAGAGGAGAAGGAGTATTCCCATGCAAAACAGGTCTTGCGATTACCATCATTTTCATACCTCAATCGATTCCAACATCGTTAGCAAATGTAGGTGACGCTACTATGGAGTGCCCATCAACCCTTACTTTCTCTACTTTCATTTCGGTAGCTTTCTCTTTGGTCGTCGTGTGAATGCCCGAATCTCTTTAGGTCATACCTCTTAGGTAGGGCATAAGTCTACATAACATCTTCTTGGATCGAATTAGTCACAGCTTTCTTTCATCTCATTCTTAGGTAATTCTTCACTCTAGGTTGTCCTCTGAAGCAGGGCTCGACTCAAATCGACATTGCATCTTGTGGACTGCAGCTATGGGGTCAATCACTCAACAACTCTTCGCTTTGATCGTTTTCTGTCGTAGAAATTTCAGATCATCTCTAGTGTCCACCTTTTTCATTTTCTAAATCAGGCTTGTGGTTTTTCGAGAAACTTTTGTAACATGTGCAGGTTCATTGAAGCAAAGTAAAACTTCTAAGAAAGTTGTGGAGACTATTCTACAATCATGTATGTTTAACACCTATATCAACACTTTTTCAAGTTATTTTCTTAGCAAACTGTATCAAATAATTATTTCTGTCTCTGAACTCCTTTTCTCTTCAAAATGTAAGTTAATTAGTGCTTTTTCGTTCTATCTCTGTTAACGTCTCTTGACATTATTGTAAACACAAGTGAGCGTTGTCAAAGTCTTATTCGGGAGAGGGAGCGGTGGAAGGGGAGAGGGAGTTGTCCCATGCAAAACATGTCTTGCAATTACCATCATTTTCATACCTCAATCAGTTCCAACATAGTTAGCAAATCTAGGTGACTCTACTGTGGAGCGTCCATCAACCCTTACTTTCTCTACTCTCATTTCGGTAGCTTCATCTTTGGTCGTTGTGTCAATACCTGAATCCCTCTAGGTTGTACCTCTTGGGTAGGGCATAAGTTGACTTAACTTCTTTTTGGATTGAATTAGTCAATGCTTTCTTTAATCGCATTCCTAGTTAATGTCTCAGGCTAGATTGTTGTCTCAAGTAGGAACCGACTCGAGATGACATGTTCTTAGATCGGATTACTCTTTCTTCCCTTCTTGCATTTCTTTGTTTTAAAATACTTATCTTAGTTAATGCATCCCGTAGACTGCAGCAATGGGGCCGATCACTCAACAACTCATCTTCATCATCTCTTTCTTTCGCTGAAATTTCAGATCATCTCCAATGTCCTCATTTTTCCTTTTGTAGTGAAGACTTCTGGTTTCACGAGAAACTTTTGCAACATTTGCAGGTTCATTGAGAAAAGAAAAGTAAAACTTCTAAGAGAGTTGCGGTAACTATTCTACAACCATGTATGTCTAATACCTATCAACATTTTTTCAAGTTAGTTTCTTAACAACTGTTTGAAATAAGTATGTCCGTCTTCTAACTTTTTACATCTTCAAAATGTAAGTTCATTGGCTCTTTTTCGTTCTATCTCTACTAACGTTTCTTGGTGTTGTTGTAAACACAGGTGAGCGTTCTCAAAGTCTTCTTTGGGAGAAGGAGCGGGAGCGGGGGAAGGAGAGAAGGAGCATTCCCATGCAAAACAGGTCTGGCGATTACCATCATTTTCGTACCTCAATCGGTTCCAACATTATTAGCAAATGTAGGTGATGCTATTGTGGAGCGCCCATTAACCCTTACTTTCTCTACTTTCATTTTGGTATCTTTCTCTACTTTCATTTTGGTATCAGGCTTGTGGTTTTTCAAGAAACTTTTGTAACATGTGCATGTTCATTGAAGCAAAGTAAAACTTCTAAGAGAGTTGTGGCAACTATTCTACAACCATGTATATCTAATACCTTACAACACTTTAGCAAACTTTCATTTCTTAGAGAGCAGGAGCAAGGGAAGGGGAGAAGGAGCATTCCCATGCAAAACAGGTCTTGTGATTACCGTCATTTTCATACCTCAATCGGTTCCAACATTGTTAGTTAATGTAGGTGACGCTACTGTGGAACCCCCATCAACCCTTACTTTCTCTACTTTCATTACGGTATCTTTCTCTTTGGTCGCTGTGTTAATGCCAGAATCCCTTTAGGTCGTACCTCTTGGGTAGGGTATAAGTCGACATAACTTCTTCTTGGATCGAATTAGTCACTGCTTTCTTAAATCTCATTCTTAGGTAATTCCTCACTTTAGGTTGTTCTCTCGAGTAGAGCCCAACTCGAGTTGGCATGTTCTTCCATCGAATTAGTCATTCTTCCATTCTTCCGTTTCTTTGTTTTAATATACTTATCTTGACTATCGCATCCTATAGACTGCAGCTACGGGGTCGATCACTCAACAACTCTTCGCTTTGATTGCTTTCCTTCGCTGAAATTTTAGATCTCTGCTAACTCATCTCCCTCATCTCTTTCCTTTGCTGAAATTTAAGATCATCTCTGGTTTCACGAAATTTTTTGCAACATTTGCAGGTTCATAGAGGAAAAGTAAAACTTCTAAGAGAGTTGTGGTAACTATTCTACAACCATGTATGTATAATACCTATCAACACTTTTTCAAGTTACTTTCTTAGCAATTGTTCGAAATAAGTATGTCCATCTTCTAATTTTTTACATCTTCAAAATGTAAGTTAATTGGTTCTTTTTCGTTCTATCTCTGCTAATGTTTCTTGGAGTTGTTGTAAACACAGGTGAGCATTCTCAAAGTCTTCATTTCGAGCAGGAGAGGGATCAGGGAAAGGGGAGAAAGAGCATTCGCATGCAAAATAGGTCTTTCGATTACCATCATTTTTATACGTCAATGGTTCCAACATCGTCAGCAAATGTAAGTGACACTAATATGGAGCGTCCATCAACCCTTACTTTCTCTACTTTCATTTTCGTATCTTTCTATTTGGTCGCTGTGTAAATGCCCGAATCCCTTTATGTCGTAGCTCTTCGGTGGGGAATAAGTCGACATAACTTCTTCTTGGATTGAATTAGTCACTTCTTTCTTTAATCTCATTCCTAGGTAATTCCTCACTCTAGGTCGTTCTCTTGAGTAGGGCCCGACTCGAGTTGACATGTTTCTAGATTGAACTACTCATTCTTCCATTCTATCATTTCTTTGTTTTAATATACTTAATTTGATTATCGCATCCTGCAGGCTATGGGGTCGATCACTCAACAACTCTTCGCTCTTATCACTTTTCTTCACTGAAATTTCAGATCATCTCCAGTGTCCACCTGTTTCCTTTCCTAAATTAGGATTGTGGTTTTCCGTGAAAATTTTGGAACATGTGTAGGTTCATTGAAGCAAAGTAAAACTTCTAAGAGAGTTGTGGCAACTATTTTACAACCATGTATGTTTAACACCTATATCAACAGTTTTTTAAGTTAGTTTCTTAGCAAACTGTTTCAAACAAGTATTTCCGCCTCTGAACTCTTTTTATCTTCAAAATGTAAGTTAATTAGCTCTTCTTTGTTCTACCTTTGCTAATGTTTCTTGGTGTTGTTGTAAACACAAGTGAGCGTTCTCAACGTCTTATTCGGGAGCAGGGGCAAGGAAAAGGGAGAGGGAGAATTCTCATTCAAAACAAGTATTGGAATTACCATCATTGTCATACCTCAATCAGTTCCAACATAGTTAGCAAATGTAGGTTACTCTACCTTGGAGCACCTATCAATCCTTACTATTTCTCCTCTCATTTCGATAGCTTCATCTTTGGTCGTTGTATCAATGCTCAAATCCCTCTAGGTCATACCTCTTGGGTAGGGCATAAGTCTACATAACTTCTTCTTGGATCGAATTAGTCAATTCTTTCTTTAAAGGCATTCCTAGTGAATTTTCACTCTATGTCATTGTCTCAAGTAGGGATTGACTCAAGATGACATGTTCCTAGATCGAATTACTCATTCTTTCCTTCTTCCATTTCTTCGCTTTAAAATACTTATTTTAGTTGTCGCATCTCATAGACTGC
The DNA here is from genome assembly GCA_001517045.1 of Pseudotsuga menziesii. Lineage (NCBI taxonomy): Eukaryota > Viridiplantae > Streptophyta > Pinopsida > Pinales > Pinaceae > Pseudotsuga > Pseudotsuga menziesii. Next base: position 182,076 of record LPNX010291684.1, read on the forward strand.
AGCTATGGGGTCGATCACTCAACAACTCATCTCCCTCATCTCTTTCCTTCGGTGAAATATCAGATCATCTCTAGTGTCCTTATTTTTCCCTTTGTAGTGAAGATTTCTAGTTTTACGATAAACTTTTGCAACATTTGCAGGTTCATTGAGGAAAAGTAAAACTTCTAAGACAACTCTGACAATTATTCTACAACCATGTTCGTGTTAATTCCTGCACCCCTCTAGGTCGTACCTCTTGGCTATGGCATAAATCAACATAACTTCTTCTTGGATCAAATTAGCCATTGCTTTCTTTAATCTCATTCCTAGGTAATTCCTCACTCTAGGTCGTTCTCTCGAGTAGGTCCCAACTCAAGCTGACATGTTCCTAGATCAAACTACTCATTCTTCCATTCTATCATTTCTTTGTTTTAATGTACTTATCTTAATTATTGCATCATGTAGACTGCAGTTATGGGGTCGATCTCTCAATAACTCCTCGCTCTCATCTCTTTCTTTCGCTAAAATTTTAGATCATCTTTAGTGTCCACCTTTTCCTTTCCTAAATCAGGCTTGTTGTTTTTCGAGATACTTTTTCAATGTGTGCAAGTTCATTGAAAAAAAGTAAAACTGCTAAAAGAGTTGTGGTAACTATTCTACAGCCATGTATGTCTAATACCTATCAACACTTTTTCAAGTTACTTTCTTAGCAATTGTTTGAAATAAGTATGTTTGTCTTCTAACTTTTTACATCTTCAAAATGTAAGTTAATTGACTCTTTTTCGTTCTATCTCTGCTAACGTATCTTGGTGTTGTTCTAAACACAGGTGAGTGATCACAAAGTTTACTTTGGGAGTGGGAGCAGAGGAAGGCGAGAATGAGCATTCCTATGCAAAACAGATCTTGCGATTACCATCATTTTCATACGTCAATCGGTTCCAACATCATTAGCAAATGTAGGTGACGCTACTGTGGAAGGCCCATTAACCCTTACTTTCTCTACTTTCATGTCGGTATCTTTCTATTTGGTCGTCCTGTGAATGCTTGAATCCCTTTAAGTCGTACCTCTTGGGTAGAGAATTAGTCAACATAACTTCTTCTTGGATCGACTTAGTCAATGCTTGCTTTAATCGCATTCCTAGTGAATGTCTCACTCTAGGTCGTTGTCTCGAGTAAGGCCCGACTCGAGATGACATGTTCCTAGATCGAATAACTCTTTCTTCCCTTCGAGCAGAAGCATTCGCATACAAAATAGGTCTTTCGATTACCATCATTTTCATACGTCAATTGGTTCCAACATCGTCAGCAAATGTAGGTGACGCTAATATGGAGCGCCCATCAACCCTTTCTCTACTTTCATTTTCATATCTTTCTATTTGGTCGTTGTGTAAATGCCCGAATCCCTTTATGTCGTAGCTCTTCGGTGGGGAATAAGTTGACATAACTTCTTCTTGGATTGAATTAGTCACTTCTTTCTTTAATCTCATTCCTAGGTAATTCCTCACTCTAGGTCGTTCTCTTGAGTAGGGCCCGACTCGAGTTGACATGTTCCTAGATTGAACTACTTATTCTTCAATTCTATCATTTCTTTGTTTTAATATACTTAACTTGATTATCACATCCTGTGGACTATAGCTATGGGGTCGATCACTCAACAACTCTTCGCTCTGATCGCTTTCCTTCACTGAAATTTCAGATCATCTCCAGTGTCCACCTGTTTCCTTTCCTAAATCAGGATTGTGGTTTTCCGAGAAATTTTGGAACATGTGTAGGTTCATTGAAGCAAAGTAAAACTTCTAAGAGAGTTGTGGCAACTATTTTACAACCATGTATGTTTAACACCTATATCAACCATTTTTCAAGTTAGTTTCTTAGCAAACTATTTCAAACAAGTAGTTCCGCCTCTGAACTCTTTTTATCTTCAAAATGTAAGTTAATTAGCTCTTCTTCGTTCTACCTTTGCTAATGTTTCTTGGTGTTGTTGTAAACACAAGTGAGTGTTCTCAACGTCTTATTCGAGAGCGGGAGCAGAGAAAGGGGAGAGGGAGAATTCTCATTCAAAACAGGTATTGGAATTACCATCATTGTCATACCTCAATCAGTTCCAACATAGTTAGCAAATGTAGGTGACTCTACCTTGGAGCACCCATCAACCCTTACTATTTCTCCTCTCATTTCGGTAGCTTCATCTTTGGTCGTTGTGTCAATGCTCGAATCCCTCTAGGTCATACCTCCTGGGTAGGGCATAAGTCTACATAACTTCTTCTTGGATCGAATTAGTCAATGCTTTCTTTGATGGCATTCCTAGTGAATTCTCACTCTATGTCGTTGTCTCAAGTAGGGCCTAACTCGAGATGACATGTTCCAAGATCAAATTACTCATTCTTTCCTTCTTCCATTTTTTCGCTTTAAAATACTTATTTTAGTTGTCGCATTTCATAGACTGCAGCTATGGGGTCGATCACTCAACAACTCATCTCCCTCATCTCTTTCCTTCGGTGAAATTTCAGATCATCTCCAGTGTCCTCAATTTTCCCTTTGTAGTGAAGACTTCTAGTTTTACGATAAACTTTTGCAACATTTGCAGGTTCATTGAGGAAAAATAAAACTTCTAAGACAACTATGACAATTATTCTACAACCATGTTCGTGTCAATTCCTGCACCCCTCTAGGTCGTACCTCTTGGCTATGGCATAAATCGACATAACTTCTTCTTGGATTGAATTAGTCATTGCTTTCTTTAATCTCATTCCTAGGTAATTCCTCACTCTAGGTCGTTCTCTCAAGTAGGGCCCAACTCAAGCTGACATGTTCCTAGATCGAACTACTCATTCTTCCATTCTATCATTTCTTTGTTTTAATGTACTTATCTTAATTATTGCATCATGTAGACTACAGTTATGGGGTCGATCTCTCAAAAACTCCTCGCTCTCATCTCTTTCTTTCGCTGAAATTTTAGATCATCTTTAGTGTCCACCTTTTCCTTTCCTAAATCAGGCTTGTTGTTTTTCGAGATGCTTTTTCAATGTGTGCAAGTTCATTGAAGAAAAGTAAAACTTCTAAAAGAGTTGTAGTAACTATTCTACAGCCATGTATGTCTAATACCTATCAACACTTTTTCAAGTTACTTTCTTAGCAATTGTTTGAAATAAGTATGTCTGTCTTCTAACTTTTTACATCTTCAAAATGTAAGTTAATTGACTCTTTTTCGTTCTATCTCTGCTAACGTTTCTTGGTGTTGTTGTAAACATAGGTGAGTGATCACAAAGTTTACTTTGGGAGTGGGAGCGGGGGAAGGGGAGAAGGAGCATTCCTATGCAAAACAGGTCTTGCGATTACCATCATTTTCATACGTCAATCGGTTCCAACATCGTTAGCAAATGTAGGTGACGCTACTGTGGAGCGCCCATTAACCCTTACTTTCTCTACTTTCATGTCGGTATCTTTCTATTTGGTCGTCCTGTGAATGCCTGAATCCCTTTAAGTCGTACCTCTTGGGTAGAGAATTAGTCGACATAACTTCTTCTTGGATCGACTTAGTCAATGCTTGCTTTAATCGCATTCCTAGTGAATGTTTCACTCTAAGTCGTTGTCTCGGGTAAGGCCCGACTCGAGATGACATGTTCCTAGATCGAATTACTCTTTCTTCCCTTCTTCCATTTCTTTTTTTAAAATACTTATATTAGTTATTGTATCGCGTAGACTGCAGCCATGGGGTCAATCACTCAACAACTCATCTCCCTCATGTATTTCCATCGCTGAAATTTGAGATCATCTCCAATGTCAACCTTTTTCCTTTTGTAGTGAAGACTTTTGGTTTCGCGAGAAACTTTTGCAAAATTTGCAAGTTCATTGAGGAAAAGTAAAACTTCTAAGACAATTGACAATTATTCTACAACCATGTATATCTAATACCTTTCAACACTTTAGCAAGTTAGTTTCTTAGCAACTGTTTCAAATAAGTATATTCGTCTTCCAAATTTTTTCATCTTCAAAATGTAAGTTAATTAGCTCTTCTTTGTTATATCTCTGCTAACGTTTCTTGGTGTTGTTGTAAACAAAGGTGAGCGTTCTCAAAGTCTTCTTTGGGAGCGGGAGCAGGGCAAGGGGAGAGGGAGCATTCCAATGCAAAATAGGTCTTACGATTACCATCATTTTCATACGCCAATCGGTTTCAACATCGTTAACAAATGTAGGTGACTCTATTGTTGAGCACCCATCAACCCTTACTTTCTCTACTCTCATTTCAGTACCTTCCTCTTTGGTCGTCGTGTCAATTCCTGAATCCCACTAGGTCGTACCTCTTTGGTATGGCATAAGTCGTGTCAATGCCCGAACTCTTTGTCATTTCCAAATCAAAGTTAATTACCACTTCTTCGTTCTATCTTTGCTAACGTTTCTTGGCGTTGTTGTAAACACAGGTGAGCGTTCTCAGAGTCTTATTTGGGAACGGGAGCGGTGGAAGGAGAGAGGGAGCATTCCCATGCAAAATAGTTCTCGCGATTACCATCATTTTGATACCTCAATCAGTTCCAACATAATTAACAAATGTAGGTGACTCTACTATGGAGCGCCCATCAACCCTTACTTTTTTTACTCTCATTTCGGTAGCATCCTCTTTGGTCGTTGTGTCAGTGCGTGAATCCCTCTAGGTTGTATCTTTTGGATAGGGCACAAGTCCACATAACTTCTTCTTGGATCGAATTAGTCAATGATTTCTTTAATCGCATTCCTAGTGAATGTCTTACTCTAGGTTGTTGTCTTGAGTAGGGCCCGACTTGAGATGACATGTTCCTAGATCAAATTACTCTTTCTTCTCTTCTTCCATTTCTTTGTTTTAAAATACTTATCTTAGTTATCGCATACCGTAGACTGCTGCTATGTGGTCGACTACTCAACAACTCATCTCCCTCATTTCTTTCCTTCGCTAAAATTTCAGATCATCTCCAGTGTCCTCCTTTTTCCTTTTGTAGTGAAAACTTCTTCCATTCTTCCATTTCTTTGTTTTAATATACTTATCTTGATTATCAAATCATGTAGACTGCACCTATGGGGTCAATCACTTACCAACTCTTCGCTTTGATCATTTTCCTTTGCTGAAATTTCAAATCATTACCAGTGTCCAACATTTTCATTTCCTAAATCAGGCTTGTGGTTTTTTGAGAAACTTTTGTAACATGTACGTTTAACACCTATAGCAACACTTTTTCAAGTTAGTTTCATAGCAAACTGTTTCAAATAAGTATTTTCGTCTCTGAACTCTTTTTATCTTCAAAATGTAAGTTAATTAGCTCTTCTTCGTTCTATCTCTACTAATGTTTATTAGTGTTGCTGTAAACACAAGTGAGCGTTCTCAAAGTCTTATTCGAGAGCGGGAAGGGGAGAGGGAGCATTCCCATTCAAAACAGATATTGCGATTACCATTATTGTCATACCTCAATCAGTTCCAACATAGTTAGCAAATATAGGTGACTCTACCGTGCAGCGCCCATCAACCCTTACTTTCTCTCATCTCATTTCAATAGCTTCGTCTTTGGTCGTTGTGTCAATGCTCGAATCCCTCTAGGTCGTACCTCTTGGGTAGGGCATAAGTTGACATAACTTCTTCTTGGATCGAATTAGTCAATGATTTCTTTAATTGCTTTTCTAGTGAATTCTCACTCTATTTCTTTCTCTCGAGTAGGGCCTGAATTGAAATGACATGTTCGTAGATCGAATTACTCATTCTTCTCATCTTTCATTTCTTTGATTTAAAATACTTATCTTAGTTTTCGCATCTCGTAGACTGCAGCTATGGGATTGATCACTCAACAACTCTTCTCTCTCAACTCATTCCTTCGCTGAAATTTCAGATCAACTCTAGTGTCCTCCTTTTTCTTTTTGTAGTAAAGACTTCAGGTTTTGCGAGAAACTTTTGCAACATTTACAGGTTCATTTAGGAAAAGTAAAATTTCTAAGACAACTATGACAATTATTCTACAACCATGTATATCTAATACCTTTCAACACTTTAGCAAGTTAATTTCTTAGCAACCGTTTCAAATAAGTTTATTCGTCTTCCAAATTTTTTCATCTTCAAAATGTAAGTTAATTAGCTCTTCTTCATTCTATCTCTGCTAACCTTTGTTGGTGTTGTTGTAAACACAGGTGAGCGTTTTCAAAGTCTTCTTTGGGAACGGGAGCAGGGGAAGGGGAGAGGGATCATTCCAATGCAAAACAGGTCTTGCGATTACCATCATGTTCAACATCGTTAGAAAATGTCGGTGACTATACTGTGAAGCGCCCATTAAACCGTACTTTCTCTAGGCTCATTTCGGTATCTTTCTATTTGGTCGTCATGTGAATGCTTGAATCCCTTTAGATTGTACCTCTTGGGTAGGGCATCAGTCGACATAACTTCTTCTTGGATTGAATTAGTCACTTCTTTCGTTAATCTCATTTCTAGGTAATTCCTCACTCTAGGTCGTTCTCTCAAGTAGGGCCCGACTCAAGTTGACATGTTCCTAGATCGAATTACGTATTCTTCCATTCTTCCATTTCTTTGTTTTAATATACTTATCTTGATTATCACATCATGTAGACTGCAGCTATGGAGTTGATCACTCAACAACTCTTTGCTCTCATCATGTTCTTTTGCTGAAATTTCAGATCATCTCTAGTGTCCACCTTTTTCCTTTCCTAAATCAAGCTTGTGGTTTTTCGGGAAACTTTTGTAACATGTGCAGGTTAATTGAAGCAAAATAAAACTTTTGAGAGAATTGTGGCAAATATTCTACAACCATGTATGTTTAACACCTATATAAACACCTTTTCAAGTTAGTTTCTTAGCAAACTGTTTCAAATAAGTATTTCCATTTCAGAACTCTTTTTATCTTCAAAATGCAATTTAATTAGCTCTTCTTTGTGTTGTTGTAAACATAGGTGAGCATTCTCAAAGTCTTCTTTGGGAGCGGGAGTAGGGGAAGGGAAGAGGGAGCATTTCAATGCAAAACAGATCTTGCGATTACCATCATTTTCAACATAGTAAGCAAATGTAGGTGACTCTATTGTAGAACGCCCATCAAACCTTACTTTCTCTACTCTCATTTCGCTACCTTTCAATTTGGTCGTCATGTCAATGCCTACATCCCTCTAGGTCGTACCTCTTTGGTATGGCATAAGTTGACATACCTTCTTCTTGGATTGAACTAGTCACTACTTTCTTTAATCTCATTCCTATTTAATTCTTCACTCTAGGTTGTTCCCTCGAGTAGGGCCCGACTCGAGTTGACATGTTCCTAGATTGAAGTACCTGTTGCCGCCTAATTCACACTTTAAGACGCAGGAAAGTCACAACTTGCTATGTGTGTCCTTGGGGGCAAGCGAAAGCTGGGGACCATTGTCACCACAGTCTACAGCTCCTCCGTTTAGGCAAGATCCCAACAGAGCCAAGGGGGGTAGTCCCTATGGAAAGACTATGTTCCAGGTTTATTAATTAATTGAAGATTAATTAAAGGGATCTTTTTATTAAGATTACAAATTATAAGACCAGTGCCTATATTAAATGGAGTCAAAAGATACAATGTGTCTTTTTAAAAGAAGGAATGTTAATCTACGATTAAACTATAGGTTCAGTATTTAATAAAGAACTATAAGGATAAACAAGATGACTATAGACAGTAATGAAATAAAACAAATGTATGGACAAATGAAACAAATTTGCGAAATAGCAGAAAATCGTTATGAATACAGATTACTAAACCAGCAGTAAATTTAAATATGAAAAATTTTTAAGCAGTCAACATTCACCACATGCTCACTTGCAGAATCAAAGGTAAATAAATGTATTGAGAAATAAAGTGCTGGAAGTAAAAATTGTAGTGTTGTATTGTAGTAAAAGAATGCTTGAAATAAATGTGTTGTAGTACTTGCAGTAAAATGAAGTGAAAATGATTGTAGTAAAAGTAGTAATCTGTGTTTGTAGGACGTTTTGCAATGCTTCTTGGTAAATTTTAATGAATTTTATTAGAGTTGTTCTTCTTGGATTATGTTTTAGATCCGGCGGTGTGACTACCCCGATCTAGTTCTTCTCAAACCGAAAAAAGATTGCTGTTGCGCTCAACAGGTGGGAGCAAAGCCCACCCCTAGCTCACAGGTCAATCCCCAATGGCCCGATGCTCACAAGGAGGGCGACGAAGCGCCTAGAGACCCCCTCGGTCTACTACCCCTTGCAGCTTTCGAGTCACCGTTTTTAATCGATTCAAAAATCTCTAGATGGATGCCTATTAAACTACGACTTCCCTTTCCCCTGGTCGTATCTCGGAGTACCCCGGAGGGTGATAACCGAGTAGAGGAGCAGGATGTTGGAAGTTTTTGTTGGTAAATTTTAAAGTTTTATTTTAATCTTGATGTTTAATATGCAAGGTTTATTTTAAAATAATCAATAAGAACTTGGGAAGTAAAGAGATTGATTGTAGATTGTAGTACAAGAAAAGGAAAGTTAATCTAATTACCTAAGTCCCCACTTACCCTGTTTTTCATATCCAGCGTGAATTCCCTAAGGGGAGATGACAAGTGGATAGAGGATACACAGGTTGGATGGGTTGTATGGTTACTTCTTTAACAAAAAACGAAACTTGAAAGCAACTAAACTATAGTAAACTCACCTCACAACAATCTTTGGGACAGAGATGATGGTCTATCACAAAGATAGGTGGGTAGCTGAAAATAAAACTAACTATCTATCTCTTCCTAATCTACTTACTCATAAATTACAAATGATTACAAGACTTTAAAGAATACCCCAAGAGACTCTCTTTGGTGTTTACAATAACAGAAAATTTTGAGAGAGAAGGTTGAGGAATGGAACCCCTTTTATGCCGGTTGAAGCTTGAGGAGATTTTATGTCTTTTGGGGCAGCAATTCTTCTTTAAAGATGAATAACCTGTCAAAAACCAGCGAACTATTCTTCGCTGCAAATCACATGAAATACTAAAAAAATCTGCTGTTACAATATTAGTACAAAACTTACAATTTTTTACATAAAAATCTGAGCGAAAGTATGACAGAAATATGAAGTTTAGGGAGCTGAAAACTGAGTTTTCAGCCACCTAAATGATACTAAAACAGTAAATTTAAAGCCTCTAACTAATATATAACATATGGGGGCCCTAAAACAAGGGTTATATTCACTATACAGTGAATAAAACCCAATTTCAGAACACAAAAACAGATATGGCCGAATTGAAATTCCGGAAAAACAGAGATGTTTAGAGGGCTGGAAACTCACAAGGTGAATATTACTAACACTTATACTATGAGTAATATCACTAAGACAGTCTAATACATTATACTGTTATGCAGACTGAATAATATTTATCAAAGAGGTATGCAATAAGTTAATCCCGAAGGAACTTGCGTTCGGCTCAAGAGATTGGATAAACCAATTCAGACCGACCTCATTCACCGCAGATGCGGATCAATTGATACCACAAGTATTCGAGACAGAGCTATTTTTGCATAGAGCTNCTTGCGTTCGGCTCGAGAGATTGGATAAACCAGTTCAGACCGACCTCATTCACCGCAGATGCGGATCAATTGATACCACAAGTATTCGAGACAGAGCTATTTTTGCATAGAGCTCACAGACTGACTGGAAAC
>LPNX010291716.1:0-67019 GCA_001517045.1 Pseudotsuga menziesii
AGTGTTCCTCACTATCTCTGGCCATAACTCATTCTCTTCAAGTAACAGCAAAATCCTAGCCTTCCACGGCACAAAATTCCCTGTCCCATCCAGCCTATCGTCCAATCTAAGTCCCGTAGCCATCTCAGCAACAACCCAACAAAGTGCTGTTCACTAACAGGAGTAAAATAACAAAAAATTTCTGAATGCTGCAAATTTCTGTGTGTCTGCAAAAATCACTGTTTCTGCCCCCTTTGCTCTGATACCATGTTGAAAAACTGAGTTTTACTGCTTGCTGGTTTAATGAACAATTTTGTGTGTTTCACTTCAGCCGGTTTTGCATAGGCTTGAAGCTACTTATAAAAATTTCCTGAACAATTTAAACACGCAGAAAAACACTAACAGGCTGAAAACAAATGCATGCACACCATAAAAATTTACTCAGAGATTTTTGGCTAATCAGCCCTGGAAAAACCCCCACGGGGAAAACCAGTCAGAGAGGAGAGATTTAATTATTTCTTCAGCAAATTTACAGGACAGAAATTTAATGATGCAAATACAACTTATCTCCACCAGCAGTCTGGAAAAATGTTCAGCAGTCCATTTTTCTCAATTTCTGTGCCCACATTTAATGCCGCTGTCCAGCAAAAATTCAGCCGTACAGACCCTTGAAATTTGTGCCAACAAACAGGCCGTACAGCATTAAATGACGCCGTACAGTCCCTCGAAACTTGTGCTGAATCGTACAGGCCGTACACTCAGGCCGTACCTCGATTTCTGTGCAGGAAATAAATGCAGCCGTACCTTTCCTCGAAAATCGTGCAGCCGTACAGCGAAGTCTGAGCCACAATAAATGCGGCCGTACCTCGATTTCTGTGCTGCAATAAATGCAGCCGTACCTCCTGGCCGTACCTCGAAATTCGTGCCCTCACAGCTCCTCGAAATCTGTGCACAAACTTTCCTGAAATCGTACCCTCCTTCAGCAATTCGACCTCTGCTTGCTCAGCTCTCTCCTCAGCTCTTCTCTTCTCCAAAAATGAAAAAGTGAAGTCTCTTTGCCTCCCTCAACCCTTTTGTTTGCCCTAAGTGAGTTTCTTAATCCAACGGTGGAGAAAGAATCAAATCAATGGCCAAGATCAAATGAGAGTGAAAATCACTTTTATTTATTTCTCATAAATAAAATCACTCACCCACTTAAATTTATCAAAAAGTGACTTTATAGTCATAAAGTCTCATTAAGTGACTTTTAATGTGAGGGTCACCTTTTTCCCTCTTAAAGTGACTTTAGGCAAAAATTAAAGTCACCTAGGGAACATCTGCCTAGGTACAAAAATCAACAAATAATGGGGTTTTACCGGAAGAAAAAAGCTTCTAGAAATGGTATTACAAATTTAGAAGGCCTGTTAAATGTTTGAAACCTAAAAATTTATGGAGAGGAAGTCAGCTTAAGGCTTGAACAGTTACTGAAGTCTTACATCACATGACATTGGGACATGGGGACAGGGCATACATAGATTCCTCAAAACAGGATACATAAGATGAGTGTGCACATGTGCATGTGCACACATGCACACACATATTTAAAGTAAAATAATATTAAAATTACAAAAACAAAATATAGACAAAGGTGTAAATTTTGGGAACATACAGAAAATAGAACTACGTCATGATCAAACACACTCTTTTACACATTTGCACAGTTTTTGAGACCGGCCTTCTTAGCTCAGGCTATTCTCTAGATGACATCATCAGGCCATTGGGGCTTACAGAGTAGTTGAGGAGACAATGTGCTCCACTGATTCTAATGCAGATAAGAATCCTTTGCATTGGGCTTTTTGCAAGTGATCCAGCCAGCTCCCTGTAACATGAGTGTTTGTTCTTCTCTTTTTAACTCTCACACTTGACCGGTCTCCACTTTGTTGTCTAGGGTTTACCTCTTAGGCATTTTATATTGTTAATTTGCGTTGGTCTTCCTACTCATTTAGATTCTAGATTTTTTGCAGATGGCATAGGCACTCCTACATGGGCTTTGTAACTTGCTGTACTTTGGTCATTTGTAGACATTAATATATTTTCTTTCTTTCTTTGAGCCTTGTTTCTGATATTTGAGAAAAGTAAACTTCAGTGTAGTTGTGTTTTCATGTCCAAGGCAGTTGGGATAATGGATGTAGTCCGATCTTTATCCTCGTTGGTTTACTCGGTGATTTCTTCTCTGAATTGTTTTCCCTTAAAATGTATAATTTCATTTGTTAGCAATTACTTTCTCATTTCATAGATAGCATTGGGTGACTTTTGAGAGTGGTTGATTGGCACTGAAGCTTCTAATTGCACAGGATGGTGACGACTGCTTCCTCTATATTGGAGACAACAATGACATCAGGGAACATGCTAGCATTCACCGATCATCCAAGCCAATGGATCAGACGGTAAAAAGGGCTCATGCTTTTTTTCTTGAAAATTTTGCAAATACATTTGAAGATCAGCTTGCAGTTGCATATTTGTAAATCAGTTTTTGTGTTTAAAGCTGTAAGGCCTCACAGTGCAGAGACTTATCTTGGTAGGTTATTGGTGACAATAATCTTATTATGGGCTCCTGCCATATTGCTCATGATTGCAAACTGGGAAACCACAATATTTTTGCAAATGGTACACTATTGGGTGGCCATGTGGTGGTAGAGGTAAGATGTTTATCTCTTCTATACAAAGTTAAATGAGGCAACTTATTCATTCTTGAAGTCCTTGTATTTCAAGTTGCTTATGTAATATATGATAAGACTCCAAAGTCACTGGCTTTGATCTTGGAAACATCTGTGGGTCACAGAATCATGTTCATACAGGTGGAGCTGTTGCTGTTCACCAATTTTGCCACATAGGATCATTTGCATTTGTTGCTGGAGGCTCTGTGGTAAAGTTTAGTCATTGAATTTTTTGAAAATAATTTTTCTTGAGCTTCTTTTCAACTTTATAATAAATAGTATTTATCAATTGGAATAAATGCTCTGAAATGGCATTGTTCAAAACCTTCATAATAATGTGTCCCATATTTTGTTCCAAAGGTTCTCTTGAATTTTGAAATTATTCATGTTATTCAAATGCAATGCCTATCTTACTTCATCATTCTATGCTGTCACAATGTACTCTTGATTACTTACAGGTATTAATCTCTCTTTTTGAAAACAATGAACTTATTGCTTGTAATGTAGGTTACACATGATGTTCCCATGTACACAATGGTAGCTGGAGATCGAGCAGAACTTCGTGGATTAAATTTGGAGGGTCTTCGTCGTCGGGGATTTTCAGATTTGGAGGTGGGTAACGTATGATATTGGTTCAGCAGATTGCTTTTGCAGGTTCTAATGTGGTTTGGTGTTGTTAATATTTGTTTTGTCCAGATTCACTAGATGTTTAGCAATTAATTAATTTTCTTCGACATTTCCTCTCACAAGTGGCATTGCTGTAGATGTTTCTTATCTTTTCAATAGCATAACAGGAGCCCATACCACATACTATTTGATTTATTTTGGAAACAAAGAGATTTTTTTTGACATGGTGAATAGGCAAAGTCAAAATGAGTATTATGATCTCTTTGCTAAAGCCGGGGAGAGAAACATCTTTATCATAGTGATCTGATATCAACAATCTTTGTCAGGACTCAGGACTATGAGAATTTGTATATTTATTATTCTTATATCTTTATCTTCTCTTATGGGTATATCTGGTTTTAAAGTTTCATGTCTAATCTGGAGATAAATGCCATATTGATTCACCTTGTTATCCACATATCTCAACTTTAGGATGCAACTTGTGATTCCCATAATGGCAAAGAATCAGGCTTTTCCTAGCAATTAACTGTATTTTAGAAACAATTTCATGGTTGGAATGATATTTTCAGTGTGCCAATTCCAACATTGTTGGTTGCACTAGGAGTAGCGAGGTCCTCTACAGTACAGTATGGGGGGGGGGATGTTGTTATGTATGTACATAAATGACAACTAAAAAAATTTAAATAAAGCTATTAGGGAGAATATGTTGGCTCTATTGCCGCCTAAAACACACTTGACCGTGGAAAAGTCTTCCAACCATAGTGGAAACAATTGCTGATTTTTCGGCGATGTCCCGAAAAATTGCGATTTTTACTGGCTGTTGATTTTTCGGCCCGAAAAAATCACGATTTTTCAAAAAATTGGACATTGCGAAAAATCGGGAAAAATCGGGAAAAATCAGAAAAAAATCGGTAAGCAAATTTTGACCCTATTGAGGTACAAAATTTGCATTTTTTAATGCTTGCCACGGTTTGCCAATTTTTGTCGATTTTTTCGCCGATGTTGCCGAGAAGATCTTTTCTGGACCAATGCCGATTTTTTCCACTATGCTTCCAACCACTAGCTGTGTTCCTGAGGGCGACTATGAGTTTAGAACCCATTGTCACCTCGATTCCTAACTCCTCCATTTAGACCCAACTCCTAAAAAGGTCTAGGGGGATAGTCCTTATTTACTATGTTTCAAAGGTTGTGTTTTAGGAGTTAAAAGATGATCAGATTAATTTAAACTTTATGGCAATCAATCATGCAAAAATGCAATAATTTCAAATGACAGGCAAACTTTCACTTATTTGTAAACCAAATATAATTGCAAGAGAATTATAGTATTACTAAACCAGAGCCTGCCTGAATCGAGCTATGGAGTTCACAAACAAAGATTACAATGAAATTGCCAAAATGCACAAATTGCTCTAAATCATTTGTTCCAATAATCAAAAGACCACATTCATCAAATGTAAAATACTTTAAGCAAACGAATTAGAGTTGTATGAGATGAGCTTGAAGTAGAACTAAACCAAATAAACGATGACTGCAATAGTAAATAAAATGAAAGATCGTGATGTTGTGCAAGTGGTCCATTAGATTTTAATTTATTTTAAGGTCTTTCTTCAACTTAGGGGATTAATGTGTTCGCATGAGAAAATAAATGAACTAGCTAATGTGTCTACCTCCAACCCTTATCTCTCAACTGAGAGACACTGTTGGGTGCTCAACAAGAGAGCACAAGGCTCCCTCCTGGCTCCACAAGTTAGTCCCAAGAACTAGCCGGGTGCTCAACAGGAGGACACATAGTGCCACAAGGCCACCAACGACCTCTACCCCTCTATCTCCACACACACCAATCCTCTTTTCTCAATCTTGCAATAATATATTGAAATGCTATTATTCTAGCCAACTTGAATCTTCTCTCTTTCTTATCACCCAGGGTCGGACCAACTGACAGGGGGAGTGAATACGGGGCGAAGATTGGGGCAAGGTTGATTTTGCTTGAAACAAAGAATGAACAATTATTAACAATGCAAGTCAGCATGATATTGCAAGGGTGATGTAGCCAACTCACTTGCAAGGTGTGGGCAATTGAAAATAACAAAAATTGAATGCTTAGCCGACACGATTTTGCAAGGATGACATAGCCAAATCGCTTGCAAGGTGTAGGAAAAATGAGATTGAAATAAAATAGAATGCTAGCCGACACGATTTTGCAAGGATGACATAGTCAAATCACTTGCAAGGTGTGGGCAAAATTAAAAAAGAAAATGAAAATGAAATGAAACTCTAACTAAGCTAAACCCAAGCCAATCTACAATTGCTTATGCAAAGGTGGGAAAGCCCAACTTCTTTTGCATGCAAGGATGGAAAACAAAGGAAACTTCAATTTGACTTAGAATGCCAAATAAGAAATCAAGTCCAAGCGACCCAAGCCAATCTACAATTGCTTATGCAAAGGTGGGAAATCCCAACTTCTTTTGCATGCAAGGATGGCAAATAAAGGAAACATCAATTTGACTTAAAATGCCAAATAAGAAATCAAGTCCAAGCGACTCTCTTGGACTTGTTACAATGGTTGAAATTTCAGCATAAAATAGAAGAAGAAGAAGTGGAAAAAACCATGTTTTCACCCTTTTCTTGTGATGGCTTCAAAGCTCTTCATTTGGGGTAGCTTTTGCTCACTTCTTGGATGAAATTTGACAGAGTTTTGCCTTGTTTTGTTACCAACCTGCTAAAAACCAGCAAACAAAAAATGATAAAATGTGCCTAAAATCACTTTGGGGAAGTTAGTATGTTAGTGCAATATATATACAAAATTTATACAAAGTTTCCATATGAATAATTTTGAAAGAACTTGAGTATATAAGGGTTAAAATCAGATTTGAAACACTCAACAAACTAAAACTAAAATGCATAAATTTGTATGTAAAGAAAGAAAAACTTTGTCCTTTGCTCTTTAAGAAGTGAAGCAATGGGGCATCCAACCCTGGAATCCCACTCTTCAATCAAATAACCTGCAACTTATAAGATTTTCACTACACAACTACAAAGAGGTGAGAACCAAATGATGAGCAAATAAATCATAAATTTTAAACTAGAAAAGATATGAACTTCTTTAGCTACAAAAAAGAGAACTCACAAAATCTATGGAATACAAATACCATAAATCTTACCAAAGCAAATGAGTATGCTTTTGTGGTTTTCCTAGCTTATGTAGTTACTTAAGCATAGAAGCAAATTATCAACGGGAACAATGGACACAAGATTCCTCCAAAGATTTTTGATTAACAAATCCAAATGGCCGAAAATTACAATGGCCCAAGCAAGAGCAAGGTCAAGAGAGCAAGAGCATGAAAGAGTGTGTGTGTGTGTAGCCCAAATGAGGAGGGGAAGCTTCCTTAAATAGGAAATGAGTGAGGAGAGTGTTGGACACAATGAACACACTGAGAGAAGGGTGAATTAGTGTGTGAGCAATTTATAAACTTTTTACCTTTTTTTAGTCAACCAGAGTATATCAATCATTATGTCATTAATTACATAATCAAATGCATCAGTTAAATCAACCAGGAGTCATTAGCACATTCATCACATCAAAGAGACACAAGAATATTTGTAATTTGATCTTTATTTATTGTACATGGAAGACAACAATCTTCTCGATTACAATCAGCATCAACTGATAAAAAGAGCACCAACTCTCATAACAGGATCCAACCTGGTTTTCTTAGCTCCATCTAAGAGGGGTTGAGGAGTCCAATCCTCAAGTGCAAGTCACTACTTGCAAGCTTGATGCCAATCTCTGATTGTCATCAATCTGCTGCTCAACCATCTCTTCTTGTCAACCTTTGCTTGTCAACATCTGTTCATTTGCTCATCATTGTTGCTCAACCATCTTTGCTCATCAATCTCTGGTCAATGCTGCTCATCAACGCTGCTGGTCATCTGCTCATCAACACTGTTTGTCAAGTCATCAAACATCAGGGTCTGAATATTCCATCATAGGATATGCATCATCATGGGGTCTGCATTATAGTGTACATCATGTGATATGACACAGCATAGCAGTTGTATCATCACTGTTCACTCACTTCTGTATATATAACTTAGTACAAACCACTGTACATCACTTCATTACTGTTTGTGTAACTGGAACTAGGGCATCATCCAAGCCTTATCATCATCAACAAGTATCATCTCATATAGAGTGTGCATCATTCAATACTTTATATATTGTATAATACTTGTACACTTCCAATACTACTGTTTGCACATTTGTATACCACTTGTCATGTGCATGCACACACATATCACTGTTTGTACTTATACATACCTTCATACACAGGCCTCAAGGCAAAACTAGTATTGCTGGAATAAGTCAGATCATGACTGTGTACTAGGGCATCATCCAAGCCTAATCATCATCATCATGTATATAGCAAGTATCATTTCATTAATAACATACCTTTCATCATCACTTCATAACTGTATGTGCATTACTGTAAAGATGCCATCCTTCATTAGCTTCATTCCTTGACTCGGTGTTATTTTGCAAAGAGGTATGTTGTTTATGCTAAGGACAAACTTGGAGCTGTTTAACCTCATCTTCAATTAACCATCTCTTTGGAAGAGAGATTCAGATCTCTGCTGGTAATTTAGGGCATCCACGAATTTGGGTCTGTTTGTCTCTGTTTAAAAAGGTACTGCTGCAAAAACAAGAATTCGTTTGATTGCTTCCCTAGGCCATCATTGTGGGATGATGTAGTAGCCATCAACTGCTATACATGACCTTCATCAAGGCTGTAGCAACCTTATCCACCAACAATGGCAGCTTACTGATCACCACCGAGGGTCTTCAACCCTTGGATTGTCACAACAACAAAACTCTCTTCTGCTCCAAACACTCACGAAATCTCCTCAGTCAAGCAAGCTATGTTTCTCTCTTTGAGGGTCTTCAACCCTTGGATTGTCACAACAGCAAAACTCTCTTCTGCTCCAAACACTCACGAAATCTCCTCAGTCAAGCAAGCTATGTTTCTCTCTTCATCGCTGGTATTTTAAATGTGAAGATAACTGTTTATATTGGACCGATGTATGCTTGTTTGAATGCTAGTGACAAGGTCTCCAAGCAAGTGTGGAATATGGAAACCCTAGCTCACCCTCATGACTGTCATCCACGAGTTAGGGCACACTTAGTTTATTGCTGCTGTTGCAAAAACAAAAACTTAGACTGCTGCAAACACTAGCATCAATTGAATCCCCAAAAAGACACAAAACAAACTTGATTTGCTGCTGCCAAAAATAGACCTCTGAGAACACACCCAAATTCAGAAGAAAATACTTTAAAATTCTTTCCAAATATCAAAACCCCAAACACTTTGCTGCTGCAAAAAAAAATTCGTTGACTGCTGCTGCTAATTCCACGAATTTCCTCAGTATGTCTGCCTCAGTCCACGAAAAAACCTCAGAGCTCATCTGGAATTGTATTTTCAAAATGATGTTTGATAGGGTATTTATACTAGTTTTCCCAAAAAAAATTGACCCAACCTTGCAATAAATAAGTTATATATATTTTTTTAAATTTGAAAATTTTACTTTAATTTATGGAGTCGACTTGTAGGGTGACCAAGGTAAGTATTTTCATTATTTTATTTTGTATTTTAAATGTCACACAATCTACTTAGGTCACCACAAAAAGGGTATGGGTATGTTCTGTGTTGTTGCACTAATCTTTAATGATCAACATGTCTTAGAATTAATTGTAATATAACCCAAGACCTCTTATGACCTCACTCTTAGGGTCATACTCCAACAAGGTTACCACATTTACCATGGGAAAGGGTTTCAAGTGCCTTCATGTTAGCCTATGTGTGTGGGTGCCTTCATCAGGCCATCTAACCGCGTCAAATGCAAGTAGTGGACTCCATGACCTTTGTAAGGGCATCAGGGTCTTCATCAGGGGTTCCAAGTCTTCATCAAGGACCTTTAAGCCATCAATTGTGGGTCCAAGGGCTTCTTCATCAAGCTAAGGACATGTTCATGGGTTCCATAGCCTGTCAAGGACCATACAAGAGCTCCATGACCCAACAAGGGTTGCAAGGTCATCAAACCAGGCCAAGTGGGTCCAAGGAGTTCTTCAAGGCTTCTTCATCAAACAAGGGGCTTCATAGGCTTCTTCAACCACCTTAATCATACTAGGAGTTCTCCAAGGGTCAAGATACCACTTGTGGGGTTGCTAGGTCTTCTCCTGTGGTACCATGACACCATCAGAGCATGAATGACCACAGAATGGGCCATTAATGCTTTTCCAACCCATCTAGGGCTTCTCCATCATCCATAGGGGCTTCAGGACCACCTCTAGGGTCTTCAACATCATCAACAAGGTCTTCAACATCTTCAACAAGGTGGTGCCTCCAAGATCCAATCTTGTGGCTACAGGGACCTTGTCAACTGGGTACAAGGTGCTTCAAGGCACAAACCCATTCTGTAAGGGGTCCAAGGCACTGCAAGTGAGACTTGGTGGCATCAATGACAACCTATGGGGCAACTGCAAGTCCATGTTGGCATCAATGACAATTTCATGAACAGAGAGAGCCCAAGTTCATGCAAGCCTCTTGTCAAAATGAGAGAGTGGGAGTTCAAAGAGAGGAACCACTTCTCTTGGGGGAACCTCCTAGTGTGAGAAATCAAATAGAAATGGGGGTGGGGGTGAAACTCCCCTCTAATATTTTTAATCTTCATTCTAGGCCCAAAGGGGGGGACCACTAAAGTGGGACCCCTTACTTTGGCTTATTTTCAATTATCTCAATTTTCAAGAAGAGGGAGGGTGCCCCCCCTTTGGTGACATCTTTATTCTTGTGCAACACTTGCATGGGGGGGCCCTTTTTTCTTCTAAAGTCACTTTAGGAACATAATATAACACTTAGAAACTTAATTTTCCCCTTCTAAGTGACTTTCGACACTTATCCAAAATTTGGCTTGCTAATTAATTGCCAATTTTCATGATTTGCTTGTCTGACTTTGACAAACATGACCAAAACCTTAGCAAGACCTGTTCGAATGACTTTAAACTTTGCCCAAGGGTTTAGGGGGACTCATGCCATTGATTTTGAGCAGTGTTACAAATATTAACAATTTATCGCCAACATCATGATGTTCAACCCTCGATGATATTATAGTTAAAAATCGTGCGATTTTTTGCACGAAAAAATCGCGTTGTTTAACAAAATTCGGGAGTCGATGAGTTAACATCGCTTGCTCGTCGGGGATGAGTTTTATATGCCTTTTTTTGGCATTTTTTATATATGTTTTTAGTTTCAGATTTGTTTGGCGGAGAGCAAGGGTATGGTTGATTGAAACTGCAACGTTCTGTGGAGGAGAAAGAGCACCAATTCGTGGAGGAGGGAGAAGGTAAAATGCTGCCAGACTGCCAGTTGCTCTGTGAAGGAGAACCCGGCACTCACGGTGACTCCAGTGACCAATTAAGGTATGTATACACTATACATTGTACAATATTATCATTTCTGTAACATTGTAAACAACTAAAGTTTAAACACTACTAAATAGTAAATAGTAATATGTATGCCCATTGCCACTAAAATTTAAAGTTCAATAAATTGGTTACTGAACATTGTATTTGGCAATTTGCCACTCATGGACTGTGGGTATTAGGGTAAGCCTGTAAGTGTAAGTGTATATATATTATATAATATATAATATATAATATATAATATATATTACATTTTTATTTAAATTTTATTTAAAAATTAATATAGAACATCAGGATTAATAATTTAATTAATAAATTATATTCTTAAATATAAAATTTAAATCAATTTCTTTGATGTCAAATATATAGAAATTAGTTTGAAACTTTGATGTCAAAAGTTAAAAACTTAAAACTTAAGTCTTAAACAGTCTGAAAAAATTAAAATTTAAAATACTTGAAAAAGACTTTGATGATGATCTACTTGATTACAAAGTTCAAAGTTCAAAGTTCAAACCAAAAATTGGTAGT
Source organism: Pseudotsuga menziesii (assembly GCA_001517045.1). Classification (NCBI taxonomy): domain Eukaryota; kingdom Viridiplantae; phylum Streptophyta; class Pinopsida; order Pinales; family Pinaceae; genus Pseudotsuga; species Pseudotsuga menziesii. The sequence goes on from LPNX010291716.1 coordinate 11,305, forward strand.
TTAAGTTTAACTTTAGAAATGTAAAATTGTAAATTAATTATGCTTGCATGTCTGATTTGCAATTATTTGCAATGAAATTCGCTAATATTTTTTATTTATTTTTATTTATTAGGTTACAGGTTTTAAAGTTTCAAACTAGTTTCCATATTGCAAAGTTATAAAAACATGTCGAAGACTTTGGATCCATTCTAGGAGTATGCAGAGTTTGTTGATCCACATAATCGACAAAAGCTTAGATGCAATATGTGTGGGAAGGAGATGACGAGCGGGATAAGTGTTAGAGATTTAGCTCTGGAGGCACTCCGCATGTTTTTGTCTTGTATGCGGAAGTGACCATGCATTAGCTAGGTTACTTTACTTTGTAATGTTGTTTTATAAAGTTTAAAGTGACTCTTATGTAAATGCGACTTTTTATAAAGTATTCCCTTCTTTTAATGTTATAAAGTGACTTCATGAGATAAAGTGCACTTGGTTCATAAAGTAAATGTGACTTTATTAAAATTAAATGTAACTGCTTTTGGGGGGAAAGTTTCTCAACCCTTGATCTTGAAAAGACAAGATTTAATCTTGGCCTTTGGATTTAGGGATTGGGAAGGTGAAAAGTCACTCTCAGTTATAAGAGAGAGGCTAGGGTAGTGTGCAAGACAAGTTGAAGGAAAGCATTTCCAAGAGTGAGCATTTGGCTGAGTTATTTGCAGAGAGAGAGGGAGCTGCAATTTTTATCAAGTGGGCACGAATCCTCAGGAGCTGGGCAGTTTTCCAAGGCATTTAGTTTCTGCTGAGTTGTACTATTCCATACAGTCCGTACGGTTTAGCGGTGGCACAGATTTCGAGAAAAAAATTCTAGGCACTTTTCGAGAAGTGAATTTTTTTCAAGCACAAAAATCTGTACAGTTTGTTGGGCACAAAAATCGAGGTGGGCACAAAATTCTTGGTGGGCATGGAAATTGAGGTGGGCACAAAAATCGAGAAATCTGGTACAATCATTAATGCTGAAATAAATGTTGTTGTAAATTATTTTTCTGCCTGATAATTGGTGCAATAAAATTCTCTTGGACCGGTTTTCCTTGGGGTGGGGTTTTTCTAGGGTCACATTGACCAAAATTCTACTGTTTTATGGGTTTATCAGTCTACTAATTTTTATGTGTATTTTTGCTGCTACAGACTTAGTTTTTCAGTGTTTTAGCTTCATGGTTGTTGGGTTTTATGCATGTGAAGTATTTTTACTTAATGATAGTTAAAGTCTGAAATCTGGGTTTAACTAAGTGTTTGGCAAAAGTCTGATTTTTTGTCAATATTTCTACAATAAGTAGGCTCAAATACCACCTTGCACAACTTGCAAGGCATGAGGTGGATATTTGTAACAACTCCGCTCCTGAAATTATTCATAGGGCCAAACTTGCAATTGAAGGTATTGGCAAGGGGAAAGATGAAAGGGAAGCTTTGAGGGAGGAACTTGCAATGAGAGCAGCATTAGGATCCAGGACAACTAGATACACTTTAGGGGGAGTGGGGAGTGAGATCTTATCCTCATCTTCCGCCATGCCTTCAACGACATCTTCTTACTTTTTTTGAGATCTGGTCCTGGTAGACAACCAGATATAAAGTCAATGTACAAGATAAAAGAGAAAAAGGAAGCAGATAAACTTGTGGATTGATGCCTTTCATGGAGTGATGTTCTATTCCACTTTGCGAGGAACCCATTCTACGTGCTTATGTTTGAGGTTGTTGCTATTGTTGGGTCGTGGTATATGTTAAGTTTTCTTAATTTGCTTAGATGATATCTTAAAACAAATTGTCACTAGTAGATCACTGAAAGAACAATAAGCATAGAAACATAAGAACACAAATATTTTCCTCGGGGAAACCACAAGGGAGAAAACCCCGCAAAACTTCCTCAATATTGAACTCAACTAGAGCAGTGTAAAACCCAAACAACTGCTTTTCTCTTCTTTCTGGCGCACTACTCTTTCTCTCTCTTGCAAAATAGCTTGAGTGACTGAGTACAAATGAAGGGGAGCGCCTCCTTATTTATATTCTTTAGTTGACTTGACCTCTAACTTAACAGGGCCAACTTGTCTAACTGATTGGGCCAACTTGTCTAGTAAGAAACCAAAAATAACATTTATTATATCGACACTTGGGTACTATTGACTTGACTTACATTCAAAGGTTTACATTGATTCTTTCAATGAATCTAACAAGACCAAACTCATCTCCTGAAGGAGGATCACAATCAATACATCTGGAATATCTTCCGAAGTTACAATACTTTAACACTCCCTCTTCTGTACAATTGATTGGTGAGTCTCTATATGTCATAGGAAGTTTTGGAACATCATCATACATCTTCATCATCGATCTCAGCTGAATCATCTTCTGCAATCTCTGTATGTGAATACTGAATCATCTTTGGTACGCCCTCAAGCATCTTCTATCATCTTATAAATTATCTTCTGTAGTATCAGTATGTAGATACTGAATCATCTTCTGTAGCATCGGTATGTGAATACCAAATCATCTTCTGTCATGTCAGTATATGAATATTGATTCACCTTCTGGGATAGCAGTATGTGAATACTGAATCATCTTCTGAATACTGAATCTTCTTTTGTAACATCAGTATGTGAATACTGAATCATCTTCTGCTATATCGGTATGTGAATACTGAAACATCAGTATGTAAATACTGAAATATACTGAAACATCATCATCTGCATCATCAATAAGTACTAAAACATCAACATCTGCATCATCAGTCGGTAAATACTAAAATATCAACAAAAACCTCATTAGCATGTTAGTGCTAAAATTAAAACATCTATAATGCTAGATTATCATTTGCGTTACCAGCACAGAGATGTTGGAACATCATTATCACCATCAATATAGAAATACCAAAGCAAACTAATCAACAATCATGAGTGTAGCAACACTAAAACTATCATCTCAACAATCATTAGTATAACAATATTGAAACTATCATCTCATTAATCATCAATATAACAATACTGAAACAAACATCTCAACAATCATCAATATAACAATACTAAAGCAATCATCTTAGCAACCATCAGTGAAGCAATCATCTCAACTATCAACAGTATAGCAATACTGAAGATACATCGTGCCCTTTAACATCTTGGAGCAGCATCACAGTGAATTCTCTGGTAGATCCATCCAGGCATTTTGTCTAACTTACTAACCCTTTCGAGCCAAACAATCCTAGTTAGACATATGGATCTCCTTGGGGACCAAACAAGCCTTGTTTGGCTTACTAACCCTTTTGGGCCAACCAAGCCTAGCTAGACATACTAATCCCCCTAGGATCAACAGGCCTCGTCTGACTTACTAACCCTTTCGGGCCAAACAAGCCTAGCCAGACTTACCCTCCTCTAGACTGAGCTACTAACCATTGCATCCATCATCCATCTACTGTCACTCCCTCTTTTGAGAGAGGTCCTTTTGGACTACACCAAGCTTGTCTCGAAAGTATTCAAACTTTACACGAGCCAGAGGCTTTGTTAATGCATTTGCCACTTGTTCCTCTGTAGGAACATACTTGAACTTTACAGCTCCTTTCTGAACCATATCCCAGATGAAATGATATCTGATTTCAATGTGCTTTGCCTTATCATGAAACACAAGATTTTTTGTCATCTTAATACAACTCTGATTATCACAAAGGATATCAATAACATCTATCTTTGCATCAAATAGTCCTGCCAACATCTTTCGAAGCCATACTGCTTCACTACATGCTTAACATGCTGCAATGTATTCAACCTCTGTCGTACTAAGTGCAATACTGGTCTGCTTTCCACTGAACCAAGAGATCATTCTCGATCCCAGACTAAAGCAACATCTTGAGGTGCTTTTTCTATCTTTGGCACTTCCTCCCCATTCTGAATCTGTATATCCATGTAATTTGATCTCACCACTAGATGCATATATGAGCCCATAGTCTAAAGTTCCCTTTAGATACCTCATTACATGTTTTACTCCAATAAGGTGAATGCGTTTAGGATTCACCATATACTGACTTAGAGTGCTTACAACAAAACATATATTTGGTCTTGTATTTGGTTAAGTACATCAGAGAACCAATAATCTGTCTGTATAAGGTAGCATCAACTGCTTCCGAAGCATCATCATTTAATAACTTCAAGCTTGTTGTCATCAGAGTGGTCATAACTTTGCAATCTATCATTCCAAATCTTTTTAGGATTTCTACAACATATTTTCCTTGGTTTAGGAAAATCTCGTTTGGATACTGCCATACCTCAAGACCTAGAAAGTAATGCATCATTCCATGTCTTTCATCTCGAACTCCACAACAAGCTTCTTCTAAAATTCGATGATGGGCTTATCTTCTCTTGTCAAGAACATATCATCTACATATAGTAATAAAATCATAATCCCATCATCCTCAATCTTATAGTAGAGGTTGGAGTCTGCTTTACTTTTGGTAAAGCCTAAGCTCATCAAAATTCCATCGATCCTCCTATACCATGCTCTGGGTGCTTGCTTTAAACCATACAATGCCTTCTTTAGTCTACATACATGAGTTTTCTGATCATTAGTTTCGAACCCTTGCGGTTGTTCGATATATACCTCTTCTTCAATCAATCCATTTAGAAAGGTCGTCGTCACATCCATTTGATGTGGCTTCCACTTCATATTGGATGCCAAGGAAAGGATGGTTCTGATTGAGGTGTACTTGGCTACTGGTGCAAAGGTCTCCTCATAGTCGATTCTCTCTTTCTGAGAGAATCCTTGAGCTACAAATTTTGCCTTGTATTTTCCAACACTACCATCTGCTGTGTGTTTAGTTTTGAAGATCCATTTCGAGGATACCACTGATTTGTCTTTCGGCCTTGGTACTACTTCCCATTCATCATTCTTTATAATGGATTGGTATTCCTCGACCATTGCATCAGCCCACTCCTTCTGTTTTATTGCTTCTTCAAAGCATGTTGGTTCTTTATCAACTAGATCACGTATTAAAGCCATATAACTAGGGTATGACTTTGGCTTCTTTCTTTCTTGGATGGTTCCTTCTGGGGCACCATGTCTTTTTGCTTCTTCGATTACTTCACGAGCCTAGGCAGGTTTTCTCTTTCGAGAAATCATTTCATTGGGTAATTCTTCAAGTAACTGAGGTTCTGTCATATCATGATCCTCAGGCATCTAAACTTCTTCTTTGTTCCTAACTGGTTTAGGACTTTCAACAGCTTTGGGAGTTTAATGCTCCTCTTCATCTTCCTTATCTTTATTTCTTCCTGAAGGCTGTATCTTTGTCAAATGTGACATCTCTGCTAAGTTCAATTTAATGATATCCTGGGATATAGATCCGATAAGCTTTTGACTGCTCACTATATCCTATGAACAATCCCTTCTTTTCCTGAAGGATCTAATGTTGTTCTTTTCTCCTTGGGAATGTGTATGTATACAGGACAACCAAATATCTTTAGGTGACTTACTTCAGGCTTTTCTCCGGAAAACATTTCTTCTGTAGTTTTGTTCCCAAGGGAACCGTGGGAGATTCTATCCTGTACATATACTGTTGTTTTGGCTACTTGTGCCCATAGGTACATTGATAGATCTTGATCATGTATCATAGCTTTCACAACTTCCATGATAGATCTATTCTTTCTTTTTGCCACACCATTTTGTTGTGGATTATAGGAAATGGTGAGCTCCCTCTTAATCCCAGCTTCCTTGCAGTAATCATTGAATTCATTTGATGTGAACTCCTCCATTATCTGACCGCAATATCTTTATTTTCTTTTCATAGAGGTTTTCTACTAGGACCTTAAATTCCTTAAACCTTTCAAACATTTCATCCTTCTTTTTCAAGAAGTATATCCAAGTCTTGCGAGAGTTAGTCATCAATAAAAGAAGCATAATAGACATACCTGCTTAATGAAGTGGTTTGCATGGGCTCGCATATGTCTAAGTGGATAATATCTAAGATCCCTTTTGCTTCACTGTAACTTTTTGGATAAGGATTCTTAGTATTCTTTCCTTGTGCACATCCTTTGCACACTCCTTCATGTTCTATCCGAATTTCTGGTAGACCAGTCACAACCTTGCTTACAATTGGTAGGGCTTTGTAGTGAAGTGAATATGAGCAAGCCTTCTGTGCCATAGCTCACATGGGTTTATGGTACTGGTTGCTATTGTTGAATCTGTGTATCCGTTCAATTTGTAGAGTCCTCCTTCTTCAACTCCAATTTCTACTACATCATCTATGGTTTTACCTTTTGTCCACATGAGAAATTTTCCATCCACAAAAGCAACTCTGAAGCCTTTCTTGTCTAAGGCTGAAATGGAAAGAAGATTCTTCCTTAGTCCTGGGACATACAGGACATCTTTCATCTTCAAAGGCTTTCTAGAATCCAACTTATAGGATGCTTCTCCTATTCCTTTAATGGGGTATTGGGAATCGTCTCCAAGCATTACTTTGTGTGGAGATTCCTTTTGTACAAGGCATGAGAGTGAGTCCTTGTAACTTGTCATGTGCTTGGAGGCACCACTATCAACTAGCTAGGTGTCATTTCCTGGTGAGACTGATCCTGTTAGAGCAGAGATTAATACATATTCTTCACTGGAGTCTTCATCCTTCTTTGCTTCTTCTTCAACTTCTTGATCACTATCTTCAGCAACATGGGCCTGAAATCTTCTCATCTTTTTTACTCTTTCTGCTTTCATGGGACAGTTGATGCCAATGTGTCCCAGCTTGTGGCAATTGAAGCATTCAAAATCTGAGAAGTGTCTCTTAGGCCTATTAAACCCTTGAGTCTTATGAGGATGGTCATGAATCTTCCTTTTGCCTTTGGTATGAGCTGTCAAGGCTTGATCCTCATTGTCATTTAACTTTTCTTCTCTAGCTGCTCTCCTTTCTTCTTCTTGAACACATTCTTCCCATAAGTTTTGGAATTTGGTTAGTTTCCTTCTTGAACAGATTCCTTGGATGAAAGCTTCCCAATCTCTTGGAAGACCATTTAAGGTTGTCATCACAACTTCTACTTCTTCAACCATATCATCAATGGATTCTAACTGATCCTTGATTTGAGCTACTCTTGTAAAGTAAGACTGCATGGTCTCTAACCATATCATCAATGGATTCTAACTGATCCTTGATTTGAGCTACTCTTGTAAAGTAAGACTGCATGGTCTCTAACTTTTGAGTTGATTCCTCAGGGTCATCTTCCTATTAATGTTTCTTCCTTCAAATAGACCAGATGGAGCATCAAACATTTCTTTTGGAGTCTCCCTTGAGGATACTTGAGGAATCAAGTTATCTTTGATGGAGTCAGCTATGATCCTTCTAGCTATGATCATATCCTTCTTATACTTGGACTTGGCTTCAACTTCTTCTGGTTCTTTCACTTCCTCCTTTACAAATTTCTCTAGATCATTCTCTTGTAGGATGAGCATGATCCTATACTTCCATGCCCTGAAGTTTTTAGCACCTTCAAGCTTTTCATCTAGCTTGGTATTCTTGGTCATCTCTAATAGATTGAGAACTCCAAATGGAATAAAGAGGTATAGTACTTGAAGAAAACAACTCCTAACTGACCTCCTTTTGGATGACATAGGGTTTGATGCATAAACCCTAACTTTTTAGTTGGGATCATTGGTAAAGTTGAGTGATTGAGAAGATGCGCCTCCCTAGGGCAAGGTAGACCGTATCTTCCTTTTTCTGAGATTGATGATGGAGTCTCAGGAAAACTGAAGCCCTAGTTTGTCCTGGTAGCAGTAACTGGTCCAAAACTGAAATTTCTTGGAATTCAGTTCTGTCTTCATAGAAAGATGCGCTCTTCAGGGCCGAGTTGAGAGAGTCCTCTTTTTTGGTTGATCTGTCCAGGGATTTGTTCGGAGTAACAAAACCCTAACTGTGCAGTGCTTCCTTTCAGGGTGGCTCTGATACCATGTTAAGTTTACTTAATTTGCTTAGATGATATCTTAAAACAAATTGTCACTTGTAGATCATTGAAAAAACAACAACCACATAAACATAAGAAGACAAGAACATAAAGATTTCCCTCATGGAAACCACAAGGGAGAAAACCCCGCAAAACTTCCTCTGTATAGAACTCAACCAGAGTAGTGTAAAACCCAGACAACTGCTTCTCTCTTCTTTTTGGCGCACTGATCTTTCTCTCTCTTGCAAAATAGCTTGAGTGTGAGTACAAATGAAGGGGAGCACCTAAGATAGGGCATATGATTCTTGTCTCAATCCCTAAGGCATTGAGAGATTGATACCAATGTACCTCTCTTGAAATGGCTTCCAGTACTTGCAACTATGGCATCAACTAGCAACCTCAAGAGTTAGGCAGAAGAGCCTAATTAGGGCAAGCAGAGGAGTCCAAGGCCCAATACAATGCTAGGTTATCAAAATATCAGCAAGAAACCCTAACACATAAATGTAATGCACCGTAAAGCATCCTTAAACTAGGTCAAAGTATAACATATTGATTCCTTAACAAAGATGAGCAGAATTTCGTCGAAAGTCACCTTTGTGCTTGAGTTAGTACAACCATTCTAGCATCGACCAATAGCATGTGAAATAGAAATCCTAGGGAACACCTTCATTCATCCTTCAAGCCAAGAAAATCATCCCAAGAGAGATGCGCATAGCATCAAGTGTTATATAAAAATATATATATGATAATGAGATATATAAACATATATAAATATTAAATATCAATATTAATTAATAATATTAATATAGATTAATATTAATAATTAATAAATAAGAAATAATTAATTAAATTAATTAATTAGAAAATAGAAAGAGATGTACCCTTTCATTTGAAAATGCACAATAAGGCTTATATAAAGGCCCACCAATGTAATTGTAAAATCATCATTCATATTCATTTTTACTCTTATATAAGTATATAGCATGGAATTATTTTCTATTCGAATATTCAAGTGAGATAGCTTTCGAGAATATCCAGATACAAATATTACATTAGTATCAGAGTCAGCCCTTCCTTAGGATTTTGTTGATCTCCGCCTTGTAGCCAAACTCTCAAGGTTTCCTTGAATCTGGATCTTTGATCTAACATAGGCTTTTAGCCATCTTCCACTCGCAACTTGCACCCGTTCCACATCCCTTCACATACAACTCCACGCAACATACTACACACGCCTTAAAAATCCATTCACACCAACAACCACTCTACCTTTGCGTTTACCACACTCGCGTTGGTCTCTCTCTGCAAAACTCCCATCCGCTCGTGCTCGCACTCCCTGCCACCCCCGCGAAGTGATTCCAGCACCCCGTGCAACCTCTGCAACACTCCAGCACTCCCTCTGCTTCCCACCAGCTATTGTCTCCCTCCCGCAGCCCACCCCTACATGCACGCCCACACTCCCTTGTCCTCACCTCTCCGCTCAACACTCCATCCACGTCGCCGCCTACTCCAACCCCAACCTCCCTTCCTTGACACCTTACTAGTCTTTGTCATTCTCCATAGCCACCCACCCTTCTCCGCCATTTCACTATTAAAGCTTAAAACCCAAATTCTAAGAAGTCAATTTTTTTTATAATAATAATATATTATTAATAACAAAATTATTATTAATAATAATATTATTATAAACCACATACTATCAAACTCTAATAATAATTATTATTATAGTTATTATTTTGGAAATAATAATTCTTTTGAAAAAAAAGAGAGTCAAAGTAGTTAAGTAAAAAATAAGACCAAGTCAAAGAAAATACTAAAAGAGTGAAAATCAAATCTTGGAAGTTATTGAAGAATTCAATGAAACCAATTATGGATTTATTGAAGAAATTATGAATTCCATATATAAATCCAAATTTTGGGCAAAGTGTCCTTATTGCGAAAAGGAATTCCAATATTTGACATTTTTTAAGAATTGCAATCGCTCCTGTCCAATATGTGGTAAATATATTATTATGAAAGACGGTTAAGGTAACTCACAATTGAAATCACATGGATTGGAAAGCGAATTAGGATGCTACATGGAAAGCAATACAAATCTACAATTTGAGATCAGTAAATGGAGCATTCTTAATCAGTTGACAGAACAAGAGAATCATCGCTTAAAAGATCAAAATCAAAAGCTTGAAAAAGCTAATGAAGATATCGAGAAAATGTTATCAACTAAGAATGAAGAAATATCTCGATTAAAAAATCACAATCTAGATCTTGAAGACAAGATCAAAAGGTCCAAAAATAACGAAGAATCACCGTATAGGAGTGACAACGATTTAGAAGAAGACAACATTTAAACAAGCTCATCGTGGACAAAGATGATGAATTGGCGCAAATCCAAAGAAATCTAAAAAGTCAAGAATCAGAGATGTGTCAACATCAACAACAGAAGGAAGAACTCCAACAAAAGTATGACGACACTAAAAAGAAGCACAAGTTAGAAATTGCGAAAATCAATGACAAATTAGCAAGCAATACTGGAGAACTATTTCGACTAAGAATTCATAACAAGACATTACTTACAAAAATCAAGAAACTAAAAAATAGTTGGAAGATGGAACTTGCCAATGAAGACCTCGAAGGAAGAATACTAAAACAACAAGAAGAAAACCATCATCTGAGAAATCTTAATCAAGAACTAGAGGAACAAGTCAAGAAGTTAAAAGAGGACAAATAGTCGCAAGACGAAAGGTTCGAGAAGATTCAAAATAATAATAATCTATTAGAGAACAAATTAGCTCAAATCCAGAAGGAAGCATCTAGACTCTCTGAAAAACAAATTCAAGTTGAGAAAGAAGATATAAATACAAATTTGGCTCACCACAGTTCAAAAGGAAGTCAATCTAGCAGAAAAACAAACAACAAGAACTCCTTATCGACACCCAAATTACAAAAAACATTTTGACCAACGACGGGGTCAAAATTAACATAAATAGAGGAGTTATAATTTCAAAAGCAAAAGAACACAAAACCTGCAATCTAAGCAGAAAACGGGAAGATTTATCCAACAAGGCGATAAAAAATCATCTCCGATGAAGATAGTTCTCGGATGGACCACATCACAGACAATGCAACATTTTTTCTTTGGAATTCGTAACTCATATTGTATTTTTTTGTCAAATGTGGCAAGTACTAAAATAAAGGACCGAGAGATGACATTACAAGCAAGAAATCAAACGTAAGACTTGTCTTCAGTAAGCTTTGAGGACAAAGCTCCCTTTAAGGGGAAGGCAATGTTATATAAAAAATATATATCATAATGAGATATATAAACATATATAAATATTAAATATTAATATTAATTATTAAAATTAATATATATTAATATTAATATTAATAAATAAGAAATAATTAATTAAATTAATTAATTAGAAAATAGAAAGAGATGTACCCTTTCATTTGAAAAGACACGATAAGGCTTATATAAAGCCCTGCCAATATAATTGTAAAATCATTATTCATATTCATTTTTACTCTTATATAAGTATACAACATGGAACTATTTTCTATTGGACTATTCAATTGAGATAGCTTTCGAGAATATCCAGATACAAATATTACATCAAGAGCTCCGATAAACTAGAAGAAAGAGAAAAGGCCTCATAATGAATTGAAATCTTCTTGTGTTTTTACAATGAGAGGGGGCACTCTTTATATAAGACTAGCCTCACCTAATTTTAAGTTATTAGCCTACAAGATAATGTGAAAATATAACATTTTGGCTTTCTCACCCACAAATTTGGGGGCCAAGCCACTAAGAAAGGCATAAAATAACAATATAAAAGTGCAATTTGGCTACACCAAGTACTAGGTGTTACAAAAGGAGGATGTCATGCCCCAACTAACCTTAACATATATGTGCCCTCAATGTCCTCCTTCATTATCCTTGTAGGCTTCTTCAATAAACAAGTACAATTTTGTGGACACATAGCCCAGAGGAGGGGTAAAATAGGCCTAAGTGAGCAAATAAGGTGTGCTAAACAAATGCTATCCCCTTTTACATGGCAAATAAATGACTTTGGTCATGTGTCCAAGTGATTAGCCCCCCAAGGGAACCAACCCCTACAGGGCGAACACCTCTTGGAGGAGGAAATCAAGCAGACCATCCATGACATGATTAGGGGTATTTAGCCCCAAATCAACACTCTACGCTTCAACTGGCCTTTGCATTAATATTTTTAACTGTTTCCCTTGGGGAACCTATAGGGAATATTGCAGATACTCTGAGGCGTAACATTGCAAAAGAGGCAAACAAATTACATAGATGAAACAAGTACTGCATCCAAGCAATATGTTTACGATGAGTAAACCTAAATCTGGGAAGCTGCTTCAACAATTCACCTCCAAAAGGAAAACATACAACCCATTTAGGAGGTAACATTACACCCTCAAGACTAATGTCAATCAAACCCAAACTCCATTCCTTCTTGGATATTGTGCAGATCTGAAACAGAACTATTGGAACTCGAAAGGTCACTTTCACCGCCAAACATGGACCAAAGTAACTTCTTAACAGTTTTTCCAAGCCGCCTAATTTTGTGCTGGAAGGTAACCAACAAGAAACATAATAAACTTGGTTTGCCTGGAGAATCTGGGTAACCACAATCATGTTACTAGCAGTGCTAGATCCCTAAAGTATCAACCATGAAGTTTACATTGCAGTATTTGGAGGCACCAAATCCCATATTTCAGCTAGTGAAACATTGACACTAAAGGGAACTCCCAAGTATCTAACAATATATCTTCATTAACCCACTGCCAATCAGTGTTTTAAAACTCGGCCCGAGCCGACTCGAACTCGGTCGAGTCAATCGAGTTGGCCTCGAGCTGAGCCGAACTGGCCTTTAACTCGGGTCGGATGGTCGGTTCGGTACCGAGTCGACCAACTCAGCCGAGTTAAAGGTCAACTCGCCGAGTTGGACCTGAGTTGGAAAAAAAATTTAATTAAAATTTATTAATTAGCTAACCTAAATGTAACCTAACCACTAACCTAATCCCTAACTACCGTAACACTTTAATTCCCTAACTTACCTGCCCGAGGCTTCATTTGTAGATCGTGGTCTTTGATAATTGATGCTGATTGATAATTGCCAATTGATGCCGACTGTCCAGACTTTACCCGTGACTGTGGCTGAAGACCATGGTCTCCGTGTGATAGTTGAAGACTGAAGTGTTGGGCCGTGAGTGTTAACCGTGAGTGTGGCTCAGTCCTTGCGTGGGTTTAACTTCAAACTTCAGTGCCTGCGTGGGTTTGTTCAGACTTTCATATATGTATTATGTATTTGCTGTTTGCAGCCTTGCACATTGGAATTTGGCACAGTACCCTTCGTGTAATTTTGATATGTTCACCCTTATATGATATATATATGATCATAGTTTGGATGTTTTGTCTCTAATGCTTTGGAATAATGGATTATAATCTTTCAAATATATTTTTTCTTTAACATTTAAATATTTTATGTGTTTTTTAGTAAACCGAGTCATTAAAATCAAATCGGTCGAGTCATTGCTGAGTCATTAAAATCAAACTGGTCAAGTCATTGCCGAGTCCGAGTCCGATTCTGAGTTGACCCTCGGTCGATTCCAAGTCCGAGTCCGAGTTTTAAAACAATGCTGCCAATGATGATTCATCCAAACAGGAATGGCATCCATTTCGATGAGACAAAATTCAGACTTCTGGTCACTGGTAATTGCACTTGCAATGGCACAAAATATTTCCAAACAGTTGAAGGGAGAGATGATATAGTCAATAGGTAGATGAGTTGAGAGGAGAGAATCACTAGCAAAGTGGTTATATAACACTTCCACTCCTGGAATGCCAATGCTTCTCACCTGCCCCTGAAATTTGGCAGCATCAAGGAGGTAGCCCAATGCATCAACATTTAGCACATAGAGATAAAGGTCTAGAGGGTGCACCACTTCCTCATGGACTTATGTAAAGCTATTCTATTCAAGAGCATACCATTCATTAACTCAAAGGTTGAGGAGTTAGAGAATAATGCCTTGACCATCGCCACAAACAAGACTTAATATCTAGTGATGATAACTTGTTAATAAAATCTCAATTGATCTTGTCATGGGATTTCTCAAAATCAGTGTTGAGTAGTAGAAACTCTTACCTCTTTTGTCTTAAAAGAGTCACAAGGTGGGCCATCCATAACTGGAGATTTTCTGTTTTTCATTCGGTTAAGGGCTTGAAGGTCTTCATCCATCAAGTTGACACCCAGAATGACCCTTTCAGTGCTTCAAATCTTAGAGGGAAAAACCTTCTACGAGCCTACCTAGCAGTAGCTATATGGTTTGTAATGGGGTATTCTACAAAATGCTATGAAACCATACACTGAACATTTCCCATATTCATCTAAGTCTTTATCCAAGACACCATCCATGGTCTTCAAACCTCAAGTCGTCTCAAACACACTCTCTTAGGAAATCCAAGTAATATTTGGAGTGGCTACATATTCTTAGTAGTTTGTTTAATAAAGTAATTTCATGTTATGCTTGTCCCAAGGTGTGATAGATTGCCCACCTTTTGCATATTATTTGGGCTTTCTAGCGGAAGTTTGAGCCTCAAACTTTTTGATGTCAGATCTCCATTCTAAATATATTTTTAGGTTTAGAGAAATATTAAAGCCTTTTCTTGTTGCTGTATTGAAATACCTTATGCTATTATTACTTTTTCCTAATGACCTACCCATTTAACTTTAGTTGTATGTTATTGGTGGCTGGTGTTGCTTTTTTAGTAGCTTTCCCAGATCCCAAAACAGTCGTTGTAATGAAGTCTTAACATTTTTATGTAGATATATTGGTCTTGTTTAAAGTCTTTACATTTAATATGTTCCCAACATAGGGTTTTTCTCCATCTGAAACTTGTCTTTGTTTCTCATAAGTTGGTGTGCATTTTTGCAAGCTTTTTAGGTTTATGTATATATGGGGAAGATTAGAAATAATGTAAATAGCATGTTCAATGATTTGACACTTTACCATGGATGCACTTTTATGGAGTCAACAATGGATAACAAAGACATAAAACATATAAAGGAGTTAATTCAATCTACCAGTCAACATCAATCAATATCACAACCTCCAATGCACTTCACAATTCTAAAGGTAGGGTTTCACACTTCCCAAGGAACTACCTCAGAAAAGTGCGCTCTAAAGGGGAGAAGATCAAGTCAACTAGGATGTACTTGACGATCTTGTACATCCAAGTTGGGTTTTTCAGGCTTCTAAGGCAATCGACAGGTAGAACTGCGAAGCTAGTGAGCTCATCCACAGAGCTAAGGACACCTTCACAAGATCTATTTGGTCTGGCATTCGTGTTGCCTACACACCCAACACAAGGAACTGTCCCCTTCTTTGCTCCACAGTCCCTCAGGCTACACCTTCCCTTCCAGTGCTCTTCAGGATGTGTAGAGCAGATTCACTAGCCACTCTTATCTTATTGTGAGGTTCCACACTAGGTTCATCAAGCACATTCTACGTCTCTACCACTCCTAAGTCTTGCATACGGTTCAGACCCAAACCAGGGTGCACAACACAACAAACCACAGGGAAAACACAGCAACACAGGCTTCACCTTGTAACACAGAGAAACAGGTTTGCATACTGAGCTGTAACATAGACAAAAACAGGGTTCACTTGCACATAGGAAAACACTTCTGCGACTCCAGAGAGTGAAACAACCCGTTCTGAACAACGAACCACTGCACAACAACACTAGGAGACCACAAAGGATTACCCTCTCATAAATTTGAGTGATCTCCACTTCCCATTTACTCAGCAATACCACGAGTTTCTCAACCAAGATTAAATGACCAACCTGAACAACACAGAACAGAACATGACTCTGCGAGTAGGCTTCACGAACATCGCGAATGAACCGAATGGTAGAATGATCCAACGTTTAGCGTGACTTAGGGATGAGGGGAATGGGAACGCATTCCCACGATTGCTTGCTTTAGACGCGAGAACGTGCCTTCTCAGACTACAGACTTGCAGGCTTGCTCAAACAAGCAATCACACTGCCATGCCTTGCTATGCCTAAGGAATTAACTGCCTCAACCAACTTCTATAAGAAATTGATGATTGAGGACAGAGGACAAAAAGGTAGCTGAGGGTTCATGGGTTTCCCTATTGACATCTGGTCACACCCTATTGGCCCAGGGGGGTTGACTAACTCCCCACCCTATCCCTTGTGGGATCATGCCCTCGTCTCTTTCATGTTATAGTTCCATAGCTAGTTGTGGTAATTTATTAAATGGTGTATTCACATTATATCCAAAAATATAGATTGTGCCTTGTTACCACCTAATTGGTAGCATGTATTTGCAGAGTTTATTTGAAGCTCACCTATAGTCAATAGCATGCTGTAGGTTGTCCTTTCTTTTTTCTTGCAGGAAAGCACCAGATTGAAGAAGGAGTTTTATTGCTGAAATAGTACACGTAGGAGTGAAAAAGGCAAGTGCTAAGCAGCGAGAAGGACGTGCTGGTTGTTGCCAATTAGGAACCTGTTATCATCTCTTCTCCAAAGTCTGACCTGCAGCTTTGCCTAACTATCAGGTCCTTGTAATTAAACGAACTCCACTTGAAGAGATCTGTTTGCAGAAAGCCTTCTGTTTTACCAATGGCACTACATGAAAAAAGATGAGCCTTTGCAACAAAGATGGAGTTCATGTCATGCTATGGTGGCTACAGTGATCATTTTGGAAGTGGTTGCAGCATTTGATCAATGGAGACAAGCCAAGAAAAAGGGACAACAAGCTGCATTCTGTGCAGACTATTTTGTTTCTCATGGAACCATGCTTATGTTGGATGGTATGCGTAAGCAGTTATGGAATGAGCTTACTCAGAAGGGATTAGTCTCAGAGGATCTACAACTTGAAGGCTCAACTTCCAGTATTCAATTCGTGGGCATACTGTAGAACACATGTGGATTTTTACTAGATAATAAAGTCCAACTCCCCCATCGAACTCATGATCTCTTATGTCTGTTCACTACTTTCATATTTCGAAAGCCAGATCATTATGAAATTGGATCAATGAGCACCCCAAGTTTTACAACTGAGGACAGGGCACACCAAGAGTCTTCAGACCCATTGGCCGATCTGTTTTTTGAGTTTGCAGATATAGTCATGACACTCCTTTAGATTCAAGAGACCCAAGGCCTACCTATGATGGTCATTTTCATGGTGATTCCGTGTAAAAGAAAAAATGGTGATGATGCTGAATGACTCTTGGACCCTGCAGTTGGTGAAAAAGCAGGAAACAATGTGGATGAAATTTTAACTCATGTTGATGGATTTCTCCAAAGAGATCCTTGTGGCTTTGGATCATCATGAAGAAGGCAACGAAGTTGGAGGATTTTATGGGGGAATTTGAAAGTTACAGACAGATGGAGGACGAAATCATGGAAGTTGCGTCCACACCAACCCTCTGTCAATGCCTATTACGTGAAATCAGCCTCAGATTTATTGTGAGAAGCTCGTCTCATTAACCTTGCTTGAGTTGACAGTCGAATCGGGTGGACCTGATTTCTTGTGTGGCTGATTGATGGAAGTCGTGTGTTTTTATGGAGCCGCCATTTGCATGGAGTATTGCAGCAATCCATGCGTCGTAGGCAGTTCGATTTTTAGCGCTCAAATTTTCATGAGATGTTCACGTAATGGCTGAGCTTGGTGTTTTTAAAATTTTGTTGTGATTTTGAGTGAGCCCTTGTTTATAGTCTGGCGTTGGCATCTAGAAGAAATCGACGGTGTCATTAAACGGTGGAAAGCATCGACCATCTGTCGCAGACAGCCAGTCGCGCAAGATTTCCATCAGAGGTATCTCGCCTCATGATTCGAGGCGGCTTGAGAGTCTTAGTTTCCTTAACGACGTCATGCATCGGCGTATTTTTCCATGATTGACAGTTGAGTCGTAATTTTGGAGTAGCCAGCATCAAAAAAATGTCCAGCTCATAGTTGGCAAACAGCTAGTTGTTGATTGTAGAGAAAAATATCACGCTAGTCGTGGGATCGAACCACATGGATATACTCATTCAGTGTTTTGACCGGTGATCCAGCGTTTCTGTTAGATGCTGTCAGCGTTTTATTTGAGTGGGTATTGGATGACTTAGATAAATAAATGTTTTTTGGAGAAGTCGACCACCTAAAATGTTAGTTGGCAAGTAACACTTTAATCTTGTATGAGTTATATTAAAAAGGATTGGAGAATAAAACTTGTAGTCAAGTTAGATTGATTTGAAGAAAGTAGTAGTTTAGTGTAGGTAAAAGTGGATCTAGATACTTTTCACTTTTTCTCATTTGTTTATTATGAGAGCCTTTGTGGCCTATAAAGAGCAGAGCTCTTTCATTGTAAGAGATGGAAATTTTAGGGGCTGGGAGGATTTTTCCCCAGAGCCAATAAAGAAAAAATATCATGTTGAGTATTTTTGGGATATGTTGGGTTTCTCGATCGTGGTTTCAGGTTTTCATAAAGTTATAGACCAAGCCAGCATAGAGGGCTATAATCTAGCACATTGGGCAAGCATTTGCGGCTACCAAGTTGTTTGTCGCTGTTGTGTTCTCAAAGGTTTGGGAGTAATGAAAAATAGTTGGTTATACTTCCATTCTCCTGGCCTCTGGTTATGGAATGGACCAACTTAGTCTCACTTCTGCGAAACACAAAGCTCTTCTGAGTCCCCTTCTGACTCCATTTACCCTTCTGGTACCGGCACTGGCCTTCCCTCGAGGACTGATCCTCCCTTCCCTCCCTGCCCATCAATCCGAATCATTTTCCTTTTTTGCTATCTGAGTTTCTCTAAGGCAGCCTCTTTAGATCACCCTGCCCTCAACTGCACCTGCCTTAGCGATCCGAACTTAGAGAAACCCCCCTAGAGCTGGAGAAGAGCCAGCCTGAAGCGAGGAGAGAGAAGGTGTGGTGACATTGGCCTCTCTCTCGAGAAGTTGTCGCCGGGCCGGTGCGCCCGCGTGCCAGGTTCAGGCGACAACATTTTGGCGTCGTTGCCGGGGACAAAGTCCAGTTCCCGTTTTTTGAAGACTATGCTTCATTGACATCTGTGGAAGATTACATTGTAGATTCTTCCTCTCACATGGCGACTCCACGAAGGGACAGAGCCCTTGTCCTTTTGCAAATTTGAAGATCCTATTGGGTGTACATGTGAGCACACTCATCAGAAGGCTTTCAAGCTCACCTTGGCGACTCCACAGTTTGGTATGAGGTATGATTAAACACATTTTTCAAATTAAGTACCTCATTGTTTGATTATGGGAGAACTGCATGATATTTGGCATGAGGCTTACAGCCCGCTGGATTTCTCAAAAATCCTTGGATTTCCTAATCAGTGCTATGACCGTGGGAAGGTGCATGACATTCTTTCCGAATTTTATGGAAATGTTGGTGTTTCAGCCATCCATCATATTGCCTCTCTATGCAAACTGATGGCTGATTTTAATGTTCATCATGAGGATGATATTATGGTCGTTTTTGCTATAACTTTGGAAAGGGATGCAATGATCTGGTTCTATGGCCTTTTGGATGAATCCATAGATCTAGTGGTGAATTTTCTCGAGAGGTTTCTCCTCCGCTGGCACGATGGGACAGTAGATGAGATTGAGCAGCTTGCTAAAGAATATGATGCCCTCATCCCTAGGATCCATCCTAAGCTTAAAGAACAGACCATTGAATTTCCAATCGGTGAAGCATTACAAGAAACCTTGGTTGAAGACATCGCTGAAGAGATCCCAGATATGGCTATAATAGAAGACATTGAAGATGTGAAGCTGCCCCAAGTTTATGAACAACTCCTTGATGAAAAGCTGGAGCTGCCTCAAGTTCATCACATTGAAGGTAATACTATTTTTTCTGCAGATCAGCTTGAACAGTTTGACAATGAAGGGTTGTACGTGAGCCCTATCAACCAGTGGATAGAGGCTTCTTGTACACGTTTGATTCTGCTTGGTAAAATCTCTTGTTGCCTAACAGTTTGATGTTTCAATTCATCTTTATTCATGAGCAGATTGCAAGGCATAGTTATCTTATGATGAATGTATTTTTGTTTCTTTCCTTGACCAAGCTCAGAAAAAGGAAATTTGGCATAGATAAGATGCTGGAATGGCTCCATTACTTGTATGCATACACTTGACATGCGCTAGATTCATGTTAAGTTAGTGTAGGTAGGAAGAAATAAGCTCTTGCATGAGCATTTAAATTTTCAGTCTGTTCTTCTTGGTTTTGTAATAAAGTGTGGGATGTGAATGAAGCCATCCCATCACATTTTTCTTTCAAGTTGGTCTACGGATACTCAGAGAGTTTGAGGTTCTCATGGGCTCTCTCCAAGAGCACACGTCCCCCATGGAGCCAGATGTTACCACCTAATTGGTAGCATGTATTTGCAGAGTTTATTTAAAGCTCACCTACAGTCAATAGCATGCTGTAGGTTGTCCTTTCTTTTTTCTTGCAGGAAAACACCAGATTGAAGAAGGATTTTTATTGCTGAAATAGTACATGCAGGAGTGAAAAAGGCAAGTGCTAAGCAGCGAGAAGGACGTGCTGGCCGTTGCCAATTAGGAACCTGTTATCATCTCTTCTCCAAAGTCTGAGTTGCAGCTTTGCTTGACTATCAGGTCCCTGTAATTAAACGAACTCCACTTGAAGAGATCTGTTTGCAGAAAGCCTTTTGTTTTACCAATGGCACCACATGAAAAAAGACGAGCCTTTGCAACAAAGATGGAGTTCATGTCATGCTATGGTGGCTACAGTGATCATTTTGGCAGTGGTTGCAGCATTTTATCAGTGGAGACAAGCCAAGAAAAAGGGACAACAAGCTGCATTCTGTGTAGAGTATTTTGTTTCTCATGGAACCATGCTTATGTTAGATGGTATGCGTAAGCAGTTATGGAATGAGCTTACTCAGAAGGGATTAGTCTCAGAGGATCTACAGCTTGAAGGCTCAGCATCCAGTATTCAATTCGTGGGTATACTGCAGAACACATGTGGATCTTTACTAGATAATAAAGTCCAACTCCCCCATCGAACTCATGATCTCTTATGTCTGTTCACTACTTTCATATTTCGAAAGCCAGATCATTATGAAATTGGATCAATGAGCACCCCAAGTTTTACAACTGAGGACAGGGCACACCAAGAGTCTTCAGACCCATTGGTCGATCGGTTTTTTGAGTTTGCAAATATAGTCATGACACTCCTCTAGATTCAAGAGACCCAAGGACTACCTATGATGGTCATTTTCATGGTGATCCCAGGTAAAAGAAAAAACGGTGATGATGCTAAAAGACTCTTGGACCATGCAGTTGGTGAAAAAGTAGGAAACAACGTGGATGAAATTTTAACTCATGCTGATGTATTTCTCCAAAGAGATCCTTGCGGCTCTGGATCATCATGAAGAAGGCAACGAAGCTGGAAGATTTTATGGGGGAATTTGAAAGTTACAGACAGATGGAGGACGAAATTGTGGAAGCTTCGTCCACACCAACCCTCTATCAATGCCTATTACGTGAAATCAGCCTCAGATTTTTTGTGAGAAGCTCATCTCATTAACCTTGCTTGAGTCGACAGCCGAATCGGTTGGACCTAATTTCTCGTGTGGCTGATTGATGGAAGTCGCGTGTTTTTATGGAGCCGCCATTTGCATGGAGTATTGCAGCAATCCATGCGTCGTAGACAATTTGATTTTCAGCGCTCAAATTTTCGTGAGATGTTCACGTAATGGCTGAGCTTGGTGTTTTTAAAATTTTGTTGTGATTTTGAGTGAGCCTGTGTTTATAGTTTGGCGTTGGCATCTAGAAGAAATCGACAGTGTCATTAAATGGTGGAAAGCATCGACCATCTGCTGCAGACAGCCAGTCGCGCGAGATTTCCATCAGAGGTATCTCGCCTCATGATCCGAGGCGGCTTGCGAGTCTTAGTTTCCTTAACGACGTCATGCATCGGCGTATTTTTCCACGATTGACAGTTGAGTTGTAATTTTGGAGCAACCAGCATCAAAAAAATGTCCAACTCATAATTGGCAAACAGCTAGTTGCTGATTGCAAAGAAAAATATCACACTAGTCGTGGGATCCAACCGCGTGGATATACTCATTTTCAGTGTTTTGACCGATGATCCAGCGTTTCTGCCAGATGCTGTCAGCGTTTTATTTGAGTGGGTATTGGATGACTTAGATAAATAAAAGTTTTTTGGAGAAGTCGGCCACCTAAAATGTTAGTTGGCAAGTAACACTTTAATCTTGTATGAGTTATATTAAAAAGGCTTGGAGAATAAAACTTGTAGTCAAGTTAGATTGATTTGAAGAAAGTAGTAGTTTAGTGTAGGGAAAAGTGGATCTAGATACTTTTCACTTTTTCTCATTTGTTTATTATGAGAGCCTTTGTGGCCTATAAAGAGCTCTTTCATTGTAAGAGATGGAAATTTTAGGGGCTGGGAGGATTTTTCCCCAGAGCCAATAAAGGAAAAATATTATGTTGAGTATTTTTGGGATATGTTGGGTTTCTTGGTCGTGGTTTCGGGTTTTCATAAAGTTATAGACCAAGCCAGCATAGAGGGCTATAATCTAGCACATTGGGCAAGCATTTGCGGCTGCCAAGTTGTTTGTCGCTGTTGTGTTCTCGGAGGTCTGGGAGTAATGAAAAGTAGTCGGTTATACTTCCATTCTCCTGGCCTCTGGTTATGGAACGGACCAGCTTAGTCTCACTTCCGCGAAACACAAAGCTCTTCTGAGTCCCCTTCTGACTCCATTTACCCTTCTGGTACCGGCACTAGCCTTCTCTTGAGGACTGATCCTCCCTTTCCTTCCTGCCCATCAATCCGAATCATTTTCCTTTTTTGCTACCCGAGTTTCTCTAAGGTAGCCTCTTCAAATCACCTTGCCCTCAGTTGCACCTGCCTTAGCGATCCAAACTTAGGGAAACCCCCTAGAGTTGGAGAAGAGCCAGCCTGAAGCGAGGAGAGAGAAGGTGTGGTGACATTGGCCTCTCTCTCGAGAAGTTGTTGCCAGGCCGGCGTGCCCGCGTGCCAGTTTCGGGCGACAACATTTTGGCGCCGTCGCTGGGGACAAAGTCCAGTTCCCGTTTTTTGAAGACTATGCTTCATTGACATCTGTGGGAGATTACATTGCAGATTCTTTCTCTCACATGGCGACTCCACGAAGGGACAGAGCCCTTGTCCTTTTGCAGATTTGAAGATCCTATTGTGTGTACAGGTGAGCACACTCATCAAAAGGCTTTCAAGCTGACCTTGGTGACTCCACAGTTTGGTATGAGGTATGATTAAACACATTTTTCAAATTAAGTACCTCATTGTTTGATTATGGGAGAACCGCATGATATTTGGCACGAGGCTTATAGCCCGTTGGATTTCTCAAAAATCCTTGGATTTCCTAATCAGTGCTATGACCGTGGGAAGGTGCATGATATTCTTCTCGAATTTTATGGAAATGTTGGTGTTTCAGCCATCCATCATATTGCCTCTCTCTACAAACTAATGGCTGATTTTAATGTTCATCATGAGGATGATATTATGGTCGTTTTTGCTATAACTTTGGAAAGGGATGCAATGATCTAGTTCTATGGCCTTTTGGATGAATCCATAGATTCAGTGGCAAATTTTTTCGAGAGGTTTCTCCTTCGTTGGCACGATGGGACATTGCTGAAGAGATCCCAGATATGGCTATAATAGAAGACATTGAAGATGTGAAGCTACCCCAAGTTTATGAACAACTCCTTGATGACAAGCTGGAGCTACCTCAAGTTCATCACATTGAAGGTAATACTATTTTTTTCTGTAGATCAGCCTGAACAATTTGACAATGAAAGGTTGTACGTGAGCCCTATCAACCAGTTGATAGAGATTTCTTGTGCATGGTTTGATTCTGCTTGGTATAATCTCTTGTTTCCTAACAGTCTGATGTTTCAATTCATCTTTATTCATGAGCAGACTGCAAGGCATAGTTATCTTATGATAAATGTATTTTTCTTTCTTTCTTTATAGAAGTCACATTTGCTCAACTTGGCATAGAAGTTATGCTCCCTTAGCAATTGCAACACCATTCTCAGATGTTCTTCATGCTCTTCCTCATTCTTATAATAAACAAAAATGTCTTCCAGGAAGACAAGAACAAACCTGTCCAAATACCTGTTAAAGACACTATTCATAAGGCACATGAATGTAGCTGGTGCATTTGTGATACCAAATGGTACTACCACGAACTCATAATGTCGATACCTTGTTATGAACGTTGTCTTATGAATATCTTCATCCTTGATTCTTACCTGATGGTACCCAAACCTCAAGTCAATCTTGGAAAAAAACTTTGCTCCTCTCATTTGATAAAAAAGGTCATCAATTTGAGGTAAAGGGTATTTGTTCTTCACAGTGACTTTGTTCAACTATCTGTAATCAATACACAACACGAGTGTACCATCCTTCTTCTTTACAAACAGAACTGGTGCTCCCCAAGGAGACACACTTGCCCTGATATACTTCTTTTCCAACAACTCTTGCAGCTGCATCTTCAGCTCTAGCGATTCTGGTGTGCTCATCTGGTAGGGTGCCTTAGACACTAGTGCTGCTCTTGGAACAAGTTATATGGTAAAATTAATGCCCCTCTTTGAAGGAAGTCCTGGAATCTCTTCAGGAAAAACATCCGTGAATTCCTGCAACACATGAAAGTCCTCCAACCTAGGAGTTTCATTCTCTGCTGCCTCCAACACATGGGCTGCATTTCTTCAGTTGCATTGCTGAAATTTGCCTGACAGAAATCACTTTAGGAATTCCTCTTACAACTCTTGAGTTGCCTTCTTCATCTATGCACTCAAAATTCTTGTTGTAACAATCAAGCTTTACTCTGTGAGCTTCCAACCAATCCATTCCAATGAGAAAATCATAGGAACCAAGTGGTAGAACATTCATATCTGCATAAGTGACCAATCCATCCATAACCAATGGACACTTTCCTACCACTTCACTAACCTTTCTCTTACTACAAGTGGCTAGCTGAACTAACCATGATTTGTTATGCTTTAACTTCTTAAAAGTACAAATATCAACTACTCTAGGAGTAATATAACTATGATTAGATTGAGGTTCAATCAAAATAGAAACAGATTGCTCAACGATCTTACCTGCAACTTCAATCACAGTTGACTGATGATCTGCCTGGTAGTCCTCTAATGCTGCATAAATTCTAGGAATCGCCCTTGCCACTTGACGCACAGTTTATGCTTATTGGATGTTATGGGATTGCCTTACATACCCCTCCTCATGAGGACAGTTCCTATGCATGTGGGGTCCTCCACATCTCCAGCATTTGAGTGGTTATTTGTTCTATTGTGGATCTCTTAACTTTTTCCCCATCACTTTGGTTGTCTGATTTACAGCTTGTGATGGTTTCTTTTATTGATTCTTGGAGTGAGAAGGTTTGAAACCTTTCTTCCTCTGGTCAAACTTCTCATTCTTCTTTTCCCTCTATGCCTGATGATGATCGGGTTTGCCTTTCTTCTGGTCATAACAATACTTAGCCTTCTTGATAGCCTCTACTAGAGTTCTAGGCTCATCAAACTCAATTTTGTCTTTGTAAGACTGAGGTACCTCACATACCTTACTAGCTCCAAGAATTTATTTACATGCTCTTCTATGGTCTGTTGTCCCAATCTCAGCTTGTGAAATTCCTTAATCTTGTCATCATAGTACCTGTTAGAGAGGTACTTCTGCTTGAAATACTTCTTAAATTGTTTCCACCTGATCTTCCTTCCATTCAGCTTCTTTACCTCCTTGAGGTGCTCCCACCAAATGGATGCTCTTCCATTCAAATTGAATATGGCTACTCTTGCTTTCATGTTTCTCGAGTAGTCCCGGACTTGGAAATACTTCCTCATCCCAAGAAGCCAAGCTTCAGCTTCTTGACCAGTCTTTACTTCACCATTAAAGGTAGGAGGCTTAGCCTTCTTGAATTCATCACGTGAACGGTCCCTCGGCTGCTGGTTGGATCAAAAAGTTTTCAAAACAATCCAATAAACTACCTTCACATTACAGACGTGAGAGGTTAGCCAAACGTTCCATCTCCTACCAAACATGTCGGGTGAAAGAGTAGTTCAACAATAAATGTGAGTTGGTTTCCTCCATCGCCCAATAAGAAAAACACATGTGGCCCATGGTAATTCTTATGTTTCATCCGATCCCAAGTAAGAAATTGCTCCTTAAGAACGAGCCGTAAAAAAAATGAGCTCTTTGGAGGAACCTTGATCCTCCAAATTTTAAGCCACCACCAATTTGAATGTACTCCTTCTGCTTCAAGTGATGAATAACCTACTTTGTATGAGCACTGTCCACCCAAATTTTTGAAGGACCAAACAATCTCATCCTCCTCATATCTAAGATGGTTATGACTTTCCTTGGCTTAGCTAAAAAGTGTCCCAATGTTGTCTCTAATCCCCTTGGAAATTGAGCTCACTCACCTATTTCAAACCTTGATGCTAGAGATCGGTAGTTGTAGGGACCCTGGACTTGTCCAAGGTGCATATACCAACCTCCTAGAGAGGATTAATCAATTCGACGGGTAAAAAAATACCATCACCACAACCCGCAATTACATATACCCCTACATGAATGGTCGTGCGATTCCCAAACCTCTAGGGCAAGTGACGATCAATAATAAGGAAAGAGGAAAGTAGATTTTTCCATTGATTTGATGCATTTGCGATTGATTTATTTTTTGTTTTGATCTATTCGATAATCGAGCTTGAGGGAATATACTTTGCTACAAGAACATGCTTCCAAATACTATCACCCTTAATAAACATCCATAAGGAGTGGGTCGAAAGAGTACTACTGAATAGGTAAAAAATTTAAACTCCCCACCCTCTCGGAGCCTTCAGAGAAGAAGTCACCTTCAAGATAACTAGGTGTGAACCTTTGTATTCCTTAGACCCTTTCCATATATAGTTGAAATGTAGTTTCATAATTTTGTCAAGAATCCCCTTTGGGATATACGCTAATAAAAACCAATAAACATGGATTGAATTCAATATACAATTTATTGATACCAACTTTCCTCCTCTTGATATCCATCGATTGCACCAGTGATGGACCGACTTCTTAATCCTTTCAAAGAGCCAATACCAATACTTTATCTTGTAAGTGTTATATTTCATGTGGCACCCCTCATCCAAGGTATGTTGGGTATAAGGGAGGTGTTGCATCCAAGCATTTTGTATGTCTTGATTACAATCAACAAAATAGATGGTCAATTTTCCTGCATTAACCAACATACCTGTAGTAAGCCTGAAATGATTAATGATTGCAGCATACTGAGCACCTTTGTCCCCTGATCCCTCATGGGAGAGTAATATATCATTAACAAATAATAGGTGTAATATAATTATCCTGTCATCAAGTCTAATTCCTCTAATATTTTGTTTCCTTCTTGCGCCCAATATACCTCTGCTAAGTCCCTCGACAACCAAAAGCAACAAATAAGGAGATAATGGGCAACCTTGTTGGAGGCCCCTGTTAGGAATGAAGAACGACCAGCCCACCTTGTTAATTAGAACCACAAAAGAAGATGATGATATCCAATCTATGATCCACCTGATAACTTCATATGACAATCCAATGTGTAGTATAAGTAAATGTAAGAAAATGCAAGACACCTTATCGTATGCCTTAGACAAATCAATCCTGATTACTGTAGAGGCCCGACGAGACTTCTTAATAAAGTGAAGTTCTTCCTTAGCTGTACCAATAGCTTCGTGGATTGGCATTCCCTTTAGTAAGCCAATTTACTATTATGACATGACCTCAAAGAGTTTTGGCTTGAGTCGAACAACAATGATCATGTATGTGTTATTACACAGGGAAATGGGCCTAAAGTCATCGAAGGTAAACCGCCTATCAACTTTTGAAATTAAGGCCAAAAACTTAGTATTGATACTATGTGGCATTTGTCCGATAGACCTAACTTCCTCCACTACCGTTAACAAATCATCACCAATTAGATAAAAAAATTAGAGAAAAAATTTGTCAACCACTCGTCCAGACCCATACTCATTATTTTTGAAAGGAGTCAATGATCTCTTGTGATTATTTCAAGGTTACAAGATGATATATCTCTTCATCATCCTCTTCATCAAACATACATGGAAAATAGTCTTCTGTTAATGCCAATATTGGTAAAATCTCTGAAAATAACCAATATTTTGATCCCCATCTTGCAACCATAAGTCTCTTCTTTTTAATATCCATCGGTGTTCCCTCTCAAGAAGTATTTTATGTCTTTTGCACTCTAGGGAAAAAATGACCTCCTTCATAGCAAAGTTGTATCTCGCAAGAGGACCTTTCTCAAATATTTCCTCTAGTTCCTTTTCGACATTATGTAATTTTTCATCCTATTGAATTCCTCGATCCTGATCCCAATCCACAACCTTTGTTTTAATCATGCGGAGAGCTTTAGCAAATTGATGTGCTGCACT
This sequence comes from Pseudotsuga menziesii, assembly GCA_001517045.1. NCBI lineage: Eukaryota > Viridiplantae > Streptophyta > Pinopsida > Pinales > Pinaceae > Pseudotsuga > Pseudotsuga menziesii. The sequence goes on from LPNX010291716.1 coordinate 39,770, forward strand.
ATCTACCTTATTAGGATCGTAGAGAATCTATTGATATGCCACCAAATTTTTAAAATCATATTCAACTCCCTAATTAGCATTATACTCCAAGGGAGCTCTTAGCTTGTTAGCCACCTCCCCCAACTCAAGATAAATAGGAAAGTGATCCAAAAACCAACTTCCATCCACTCAAGATCTAATCCTTTCATCCTTTAATAGAACGTTTTCATGGGACAAGAACTTATCAATGTGCTTAGCCACCCCCTCTGATGTTGAGAGGTTATTGGACCAAGTAGGATTCAAAACCACTGTTGTAACATCTACCCACCTTATCTCATCCAATTTATGCAAGAAGTAACACAACAACATGTCCAATTGAGCATTAATACCCCAAACCTCAAAAGTAGAGTCTCCCACAACGATAATGTTCTACGCTTGCATACATCGCAGCCAAAAAAGAGAATCCTAGAATTCTTGTCTCAAATCGCAGGGAAAATAAATTTTGATGATAGTAAACACCTCTATCAATTATTTGCTAAAAACCTCCACTACAAAAATACTTGAAAATTCCTAGGAATTAATCAGACAACAATTTGAATTAAAACATATAATAACATTCCCAAACAAACCACAAGAGTCCAACACTACGAATTCCCAGCCAATGAGACGTTTCTTTAGGTCTCTTATCACCACATCCCCCTTGGGCATCGATTCGTGGATTAATAGCATGATGGACTTCTCCTTATCGACCAATCTCTGGAGGTCCAATTTCTTGGTTTCCCCTTCGAGTCCTTGAACAGTTTTTGACAAAAGTTTCATTTTGGGCCTAAAGGAGGGGTTTTTCCTTCTCTAAGGACCGCATATATGAGTTTTTGGCACCCTTAACATATTTCACGCGATGCCTTCTCTTGAGCCTTCTTTAACGTAGACTTGTGTCCCACTTTGTGTATACCCATTTCCTTGGGTTGGACAAAACCTAAACACTTTAAGCCATGGCTCTAAAACGAGACGATTCAGGTTTCTAAGAGGTAATGACCCCCTCCTCGCAAGGAGGAGGTACAACAACTAGAAGATCGAGAAATCTCTACCGCTTTACCTAAATCATAGGATATACCAATCAACAACTCCACATTAAATTCTCCACTCCCATTATCACCCACTCTCAACTTCTCAATGTGTTGAGGGGAGGATCTCAAAACGTGTTGTACCACCTTGAACAAGGGCCACTAAACCAAGATATACATATGAAATGGTGGGAGAGGAATGCTTACTGGTGGGTGTAGTCTCCTCCACTGCTTTCCAAAGACCATTGAAATGCTCCAGCTACAAGCATACGATATCTCCCAAGACTTCCCAAATCACATCCAAATTAGAATTGGATGTTTCAGCAGCCAAAATTGAGATTGAAATATCACCTACCATGAAATACGATGCTTCAAACAAAGTTTACAGGTGTCCCACCGAAGCACATCTACCATCCACATTATTGAACCCAAGCATAGATTGTTTTTCTCCAAGATACGCATGTCCTTCAAGTGCTCATCAATCTGTTGGTCAACTTGTGGAGTCTTCGACCACCAAAAAAATTTAGAGTATTTTTTCATAGATTCTGCTAGTATGTCCCCATATGTATGGCACATCTAAATGGGATGTTAATGTATAATCCAACCTCTACATTAAAACTTTATCCCCAAATATTAGATCCAAGGAATCAATGATAATAAACCTACCCAAGAGATTACCCATATGCTTAAAGCCTTCCTCGTTCCAAAGTTAGCAGGGGATATTTGGAAGCTTCACCCACACTAGTGTTTTGGCCACAAACTCTTCCCTAGAATCAAAAAGTGGATGTCACTCTTTGAGTGCTGGTAAACTTTTCTCTAGAAACCACATTTTCTACAAGATGAGTTGGGCATCATCACAGGATTTAAAAATAAATTCCCACCACCCACGTCCAAGGTTGTGCAAGACTAGGTTGTATTCATGAATTGAAACCCTCTTACAAAAAAATACCAACCAAAGTGCGCCCTTCGAGATCTTGTATCTACTTGACCAAAGTATCTCTGCTTACCACCAAGGAGATACTACACCCCTCGATATTTTATGGTTTTGTGCTTCTTTCTACTGGGATGATTTTTTGTAGAATGATCGCCACCCCCAAAATTGTTCTCGTTGTGTCTACTACCAACGAATCCTGCTCCATAACCAGAAGGGCCCTTTCTAGGGACAACATGTCTTATATATTATGAAGTAAGTGCCTCCACATGTGAGAAACCATTACTCCAAATGGAAGGATCCATTGTAGGTGAGGCCTTCACTGAACCGCACAAAAGAAAGAGTGGGATCAGCCTTTGTGCCTTCTGTGACTTAGATTTGATAGGACCCAGAGATAAATGGAGAGGATTTTTTATATTATCATCGCCTTCCACCTAGAGGGATAAACAAGCCCCATATAACATATTTTCATCCATGTTGGATCCCTCGAACTAACCCACAATCCCCTCGTTAATCATCCTGACTTTTAGCTATCAGAAACCCTAAACCCTAGACTGTAGTAGATACACCTCACCTACACTAACATTGTTCATCTGATAAAGTCTTGAATAAGAACATCCAACTACCAAATATGATGACGAACTTATATACATAATCCGTGAATATTCCATTCATTAGGCACACGAATATAGCTAGTGCATTGGTTAACCCAAATGACACCACCACAAACTCGTAGTGACCATATCGAGTCCTGAAAATAGCCTTGTTGATATCTTCTTATATATCCTTTCTTGATGGTAAACAGATCTCAAATCAATCTTAAATAAGATACTTGCTCCTCTCAGCTGGTCGAACAGGTCATCAATCCTGGGCAGACGATATTTACTTCTCATTGTGACCTTGTTCGACTATCTGAAATCAATGCACAACCTCAATGTTCCATCCTTTTTATTTACAAACAACACAGGTGGTCCCCAAGGATATATGCTTGGGCGTATGTACCTCTTACTCATTAAATCTTCTAGTTACATATATTGCTCCTTTAATTCAAGTGTGCTCATTTTGTATAGAATTTTGGAAACTAGGGAGGCTTCAAGCATTAAATCGATATATCTCTTTGGTGACAATCTTGGTATTTCTTCAAATACATCAAATACTTCTTGTAACGCTATGAATTCTTCTATGTTGTGACTTTTACCCTTCACTAGCTGCTCCACATGAACTGTGTACAATTTATAGTACTTCTTGAAATATGGTTTTAGCTATAATGTTGAGATTTCCCTGATAAAAAACTAATTTGGAATGCCCTACACTATTCTTTGTTGCCCTTCTTCATCAAGACAAGTAAATGTCGTGTTATGGAAATCTAATACCACGTGATGTGCATCTAACCAATCCATCTCAATTGACACATCATAAGAACCCAGTGGTATTATGTTCAAATCAACAACAATCTTCAATCCATTCATATCCAGTGGATAGTCTTCAATCTGCTCATTAATTTTTCTCCTAGTTATAGTAGCCAATTGGACCATCCATGCTTTAGCATGTTTACTTCTTTTTAGTTGAAATCTTCAAATTAAGTTGGGAGCAATGTAGCTATGAATTTCCCTCAAATCAATCAAAATAGAAATAGGTTGATTTGTAATTTTACCTTCAACCTTTATCATGTTGGGATGGTGTGTTGTCTACCTATTGTCTAGTGTTGCATAAATTCTAGGAATGCTCTTGGCCACATGGAAATAAATTTACGTCTCTCAGGAAACAAAAGTTTGTCAAGAAGCTCACAGAGATATCCTCAGTGGCTCTCCTCGTGCCTAGATCTAGGTGTTCCAAAAGGAGGATGTCATGCCCCAACTAACCCCAACATATGTGTGCGCTCAATGCCCTCCTCCATTATCCTTGTAGGCTTCTTCAATAAGGAAGTACAATTTTGTGGGTACATAGCCTAGAGGAGGGGTAAAATAGGCCCAAGTGAGCAAATAAGGTGTGCTAAACAAATGCTATCCCCTTTTACATGGCAAAATAAATGAGTGTGGTCATGCGTCCAAGTGATTAGCTCCTCAAGGGAACCAACCCCTACAAGGCGAACACCTCCTGGAGGAGTCAAGCAGACCATCCATGACATGATTAGGGGTATTTAGCCCCAAATCAACACTCTACGCTTCAACTTGGCCTTTACATCAAGGTTTTTTAACCCTTTCCCCTGGGGAACCTATAGGGAACGCTGCAGATACTCTGAGGCGTAACACTGCAGAAGAGGAAAACAAATCACAAAGATGAAACAGGTCCTGTATCCAAGCAATTTTTTAACTATGAGTAAATCTGAATCTGGTAAGCTGCTTCAACAATTCATCTCCAAAAGGACAACAGACAACCCATTTAGCAGATGACATTACACCCTCAAGACTAATGTCAATCAAACCCAAACTCCATTCCTTCTTGGATATTGTGCAGATCTGAAACAGAACTGTTGGAACTCAAAAGGCCACTTTCACCGCCAAACATGGACCAAAGATAACTCCTTAACAGTTTTTCCAAGCCGCCCAATTTTGTGCTGGAAGGTAACCAACAAGAAACATAATAAACATGGCTTGCCTGGAGAATCTTGGTAACCACAGTAATCTTACTAGCAGTGCTAGATCCCTAAAGTATCAACCAGGAAGTTTACATTACAGTATTTGGAGGCACAAATCCCATATGTCAGCTAGTGAAACATTGACACTGAAGGGCAATCCCAAGTGTCTAACAATATGTCTTCATTAACCCACTGCCAATGATGATTCGGCCGAACAGGAATGGCATCTATTCCGATGAGCCAGAATCCAGACTTCTGGTCACTGGTAATTGCACTTGCAGTGGCACAAAACATTTCCAAACAGCCAAAGGGAGAACTGATATAGTCAATAGGTAAATGAGTTGAGAGGAGAGAATCACTAGCAAAGTGGTTATATAACACTTCCTCTCCTGGAATGCCAATGCTTCTCACCTACCCCTGAAATCTGGCAGCATCAAGGAGGTAGCCCAGTGCATCAACAACTAGCACATAAAGATAAAGGGCTAGAGGGTGCACCACTGCCTCATGGACTTATGTAAAACTATTCTATTCAAGAGCATACCATTCATTGACTCAAAGGTTGAGGAGTTAGAGAATAATGCCTTGATCATCACCACAAACAGGACTTAATATCTAGTGATGATAACATGTTAATAAAAGCTCAGTCGATCTTGTCATGGGCTTTCTCAAAATCGGTGTTGAGTAGTAGAATCTCTTGCCTCATTGTCTTAAAAGAGTCACAAGGTGGGCATCCATCTCTGGAGATTTCCTGTTTTTCATTCGGTTAAGGGCTTGAAGATCTTCCTCCATCAAGTTGACACCCAGAATGTCCCTTTCAGTGCTTCAAAATTTAGAGGGAAAAGACTTCTACAAGCCTACCTAGCAGCAGCTATGTGGTTTGTAATGGGGTATTCTATAAAATGCTATGAAAACAAACACTGAACATTTCCCATATTCATCCAAGTCTTTATCCAAAACACCATCCACAGTCTTCAAACCTCAAGTCCTGTCCAACACACTCTCTTAGGAAAATCCAAGTAATTTTTGGAGTGGCTACATATTCTTAGTAGTCTGTTTAATAAAGTAATTTCATGTTATGCTTGTACCAAGGCGTGATAGATTGCCCACCTTTTGCATCTTATTTGGGCTTTATAGTGGAAGTTGGAGCCTCAAACGTTTTGATGTCAGATCTCCATTCTAAATATACTTTTAGGTTCAGAGAAATATTGTAGCCTTATTTTTGTTGGTGTATTGGAATACCTTAAACAATTATTACTTTTTCCTAATGACCTACCCATTTAACTTTAGTTGTATGTTATTGGTGGCTGGTGCTGCTTTTTTAGTTGCTTCCCCAGATCCCAAAACAGTAGTTGTAATGAAGTCTTAACATTTTTATGTAGATATATTGGTCTTGTTTAAAGTCTTTACATTTGATATGTTCCCAGCGTTTCTCCATCTTAAACTTGTCTTTGTTTCTCATAAGCTGGTGTGCATTTTTCCTAGCTTTTTAGCTTTATGTATCCATGGGGAAAATCAGAAATAATGTAAATAGCATGTTCAATGATTTGACACTTTACCAAGCATGCACTTGTATGCCACATTGAGTCAAGGGATGTTTTAAGCTGGAAATTCTACTGCGCCTTGCTCCAAACAGATCTACCCACTTTAACTGGTTTTTATTAACTTTTGCCATTTTAATAATCACACTTATGCAATTTTTGAAGGGACTAACACTAATTGTCTTCATAGGTCAAGAGCATTAGACGAGCCTATCAGAAGCTATTCATGTGCACTGATGTCAATGCAGGAGGCTTAGAAGAACGTCTTGTTGAATTAGTAAGGTTATAACTTCCAAGCCATTGATTTTGAAGTGGGTAGTTTTATACCTTTTTTAAGAAGATACATTTTACAGTTGAATCAGGTTAGTAGAGAAGCTTATAACTCCCTTTATGCAGGAGCAAAATGAAGAGCTATCAAATGTGACAGCAGTAATTCTGATGGTTAAATCAGTTCGTGATTCTTTTAAGGAAAATCGCAGGGGTATTGTTAAGTTCAGGAATTGGACTCGTGATTGATGCATAATTTATGTACTATTTAATAGTTTAAGATATAATATGTGGTTCCCAGAAGTGAAACCTATATTGTCTGATCCCATGATTAAAGGGGTAAAGTTACCTTAAAATTCATTTTTTGGCTGATAGCTAGTTATCATTATTTGTTTGGTCTAGAGTGATCAGCATATTATGCGGATCTGATCCAAACAATAAAACTATCCTGAAAACATGTAACATGTTGCTTTATTTTTCAGGACAAGCTTGATTTTTTAGACACTGCCTGTCTTTATAGTAATCCACTTCATTTGTCCCATAACATACATATGTATATTACATATCTTTTCCAAATTGGTCTGTATATTTTGGTTCCATGTAGACTGGAGACATTGGCTCGTGAATTCTGGATGTTAAGTTAATGAATTGTTCCAAATCTTTCACTGCTGCGTAATCATTTTCTGACGGATGGGATGTGTTAAGAGTAAAAGATTTAAAAATACATTCTTCTATAACAAAACACTACTCTAAGCTGTAACTTTTAGAAGGCAAAATCTTCATATAGATTTTAATGCTTTCAAAAACTCAATACTGTGGACATTATCTGCAATTAACATTGGAGTCATTAAAGACTTCTGTCAGGTAATATTTTTCTAAGGATATCCCAGTTGCTTAAAGCCTAATGTGTTGGTCTTTGTATGGAGTTCAGATGGGTGCTGGCTAAATACAATTCAGTTGTACAGAAAAACACAAGCTTCAACCCAAACTTGGGCTGTGCAGTTCAAAATCCTACTCCTAACCTCCATGTATATGCAATATCAATGGCTATATGCTAGCTTCTGTTTTAAGTCCTCTCTTATACGTGTAAAGGGGGAGTACGAGAGAGTAATTTTATTGGGTGTTCATTGTGAGTATGAGATCTCCTCTCACACTTATACACAGATCTGCACATGTTAATCATTGAAATTATTTTTCTCTATTTGCCTGCTTTGTGGATCCCTGTCCTTGCAATGTTTTAAATGTTGGAATCAGGTCCTCTTGCCGGCAAACTGGATTCTGAACAGGTTTACTAAAAAAAGACATAAAATATGAAAATTATATATATATTCAAACCATTCACCATAATGCAAAGTTTGCTCATGTATGTTATTATATAGCTTGTAAAAGTGAATTAGCAAACTGACATTGAGTGCATTAATACATATTTGAAGGAAAATACATAAATATCAGGGCACTAAATGACCCATAGAGTCCAAAAAACATCATGCTACAGGGATATTTTGTTGGATATGTGTTGTATTCTTTACTGGTGAAGTGTGCATCCTAGCACGATAGTGGGGCTAGGGGCAATTCTAGGGGGCAATGGGGTTTGGGGATGGAGACCCGAAGAATTTTTACTTGGTTAGCTATGGGTGTTTTTACCTGATCTTTTTCATGTTGGTGGTTCTGGTGCGATGCAAGATGATAACCCATTGCACCATAGTTACCAAATTCGGTCAAATCAGTTTGAAAATTCACAGATTCGTTCGATTTGGCTGAATCATTGGTTCAAATTCGATGTCTTTGAATGTTCTTTACCTAATGGTTCAAATTCAATGCTTCTGCTTTGTTCGAGCAGCTTTGGATTAAGGATTTCATTAATGGTTCAAATTCAAAGCTTCTGCTTTGTTTCCAGCAGACAGTAATTCATGGTTCAAACTCGATGCTTCGTCTTTGTTTCCAGTGCATAGATGAGATGAGATCCAAAATCAGAATTTATTCATCACTTTTACACCTCTGGTTGTTATGGCTTTCATAATGAATTTGGTTCATTAGTCTATACAATAACTTTTCATTGACAAGGGAAAGCTCTCCATTTCTTGTTTGAATGGAACAGGATATGGGAAATTTGTATAGAGCAGATTTGAAGGAAAAATTAAAAAGAAATTAATAAAAACAAAATTTGTAGAGATTGATTCAATTAAGGACAGTGGTAAGATGTGCACATTTAATCGTCATGACATATCAAAAGTTCCTTTACAACCATGTTCTTTACACTTCTGTTCATGCAATCTGGTTATTAAAAGAAAACAGAGGTTTTGGTTTTTGGTACTTTGTCCAATATTGAATTTTTAAGTATATTGTCGAATTTTTTCCATATTACAAATTTTAAAGACAAACTCTTTCTGTATTGTACCAAATTCGAATTTGTATTTGAACTTAAACTTGGTAACTATGCATTGCATTGATCAGTTTTAACTGTTCCATATGTAACTAGTGTCACTTTGATTTTGTAGTGAGCTTGCAGTTAAGAAGACACAACGCCAGAAAGACAACAATCACAAGGAAGCATTGTTTTAAAAACCGAAACTGGCATTGATTCCAGTTCGACTAATCTTTAAAACATTCCTTCCAGTGGTTGTCTTTGTGATGTCTTCTTCATTAAATTTAATCTTATTTTAGGCCTAGACAAACATTTCCTTACTAAAAATTGATTTTTACATTGAATAATTTACATTGCTGAAATATTGTAATAGAATTTTAGAGCAGAAACAAAATATAAGAAAAATAGATCTACTCAATAGCATAAAAATTTTGTCCTTCAATATCGTCTGATTTTTATACCTTGGAGTTGTTCCCCTAAGTGACATTTGCTTAAGTCATTAGGAAAAGGGGTTAAGTCACTTGGACTTTATATTAATGACTTGAGATGAGCATTAAATGCACTTTAGAGAATAAAGTGCATTTTAAGAAAAAATTTAAAAAGTGTAAATTAAATTTTATTTTGTGGAGAAAAACGATTTTAATCACTACCACTTATTTAATCTAATTTGAGCCCTTGGATTAGATGGTTTTTCATTCACCTTAACTTTTTACCTAAAATGAAAGTTTTCCAAGTGAAGAGGGCACTTTTGCATTTTTGAGAGAGTCATTTCTGAGAAAGAGAGAAAAATAACAACTGGAGCAATTTTTCTTTGGCACACAAATGGAGGAGAAAACAACAAGTAGCTTGGCACAAAAATCGAGTCAAACAGCAGGCGCATTTAATGTTGTTCTGTACAGGCCGTATCGTATGGATTCCATCAGGGCATAAATCTCGAGGCAAAAGTTTGGGCACGAATTCCAAGGCAATTTAGTAGGCATGGATCCGGAGATAGCTCTGTATAGACAGGTTCATACAACCCATTTGTACGGTTGTCGTATAGTTCGTACAACAACACGTAAATCAAGGGTGAAAAATATAAATTTCTGAGTTTGTAATTTTTGGGTTTGGCACAAAATTCGAAGCAGAATTTTTTCCTTTCGATTGAGATAAGTTGTGACTGATATTTTTTGTCTACTGCTGTAGTTTTTCAAGATAAATAAAAATTTTCTTTCACAGGTTTTCCCTGGAGGTTGGGGTTTTTCTTGGGTCATTGGACCAAAAATCTCGGTGTTTAAAATTTATGTGTAAATGTGCTTTATTTGCTGCGCATAAAAAGTTGTGGAAATTATTCTTGTGTTTTAGTCCTATATTGTTTATGAGAAAAATTTAATTCATAGCAATATGTTGAATTGGGTTGGGCATTAAACAATGTTTTAATCGGAGTTAATCAGAGCTTTGTTAAAGAGAGGGCATAAATTTACACAGTTAAAAATTTCAGACTTCAGTGATTTCTTTTGTTAGTGGGCAACATCTTGTTGAAACTTGAACTTTGCAAAGAAAATGACAACATGACTTAGGTTGGAGGATAGGCTTGATGGGGTTGAGAATTTTGTCCCATAGAAAGCTAGGCTAGTGCTGATATTGAAGAAAAATGAGTTGTGGGCTGAGGTGGTTCACAACACTACAACAAATCCTATTGTTGTTTTCCCTTGCACCGATGCAACAATACTTTCTGCTTTCAACAAGAAGAACATAAAGGCTAGAAGAATAATCCTAGATGTAGTTAAAGACCATGTGATCCCACACATTTCAAGTAAAAGCCGTGCATTTCAAGTGTGGGATGCTTTGACCAGCTTGTTTCAAAGCTCAAATGAAAATAGGAAGATGGTTTTGAGGGAGAAGTTGAAAAATATTAAGATGGCCAAAGCTGAGAGTGTGATTTCCTACCTTACTAGAATCTCTCAAGCGAGGGATGAGCTTGCAGCAGTGGGGGAGGTTTTTCCTGGTTTGGAGCTAGTGCGGATAGCTTTGAATGGGATTTCAAAGCCTTGGGCTGTTTTTGAGGAGGCCATAGTAGCTAGGGAGAACGAACTTACATGGGACAGGACTTGGGATGACTTTGTTCAGGAGGAGACCCAGAGAGGTCTTGTGCAGCGCTTCTACTAGTAGGAAGGATGAGGAGAATGTGGCATTGACTGCAAAGGGGAAGAAGAAGTTCAAGAAGAGTGGGGCTAAGCAGTAAGAGGAATAGAAGAAGGATTTGAGCACTGTAAAGTGCTTTGCTTGTCAGAAGTTTGGGCATTATGCTAGGTAGTGTCCACAAAAGAAGAAGAAGAAGCAACAAACAACAACTTCTGTAGAGGTGGAGGAGTTTACAGCGAGATTCGAGAGAGAGTTTTCTCTCTGTACTGGGCATGTTGATAGAGAGAGAGCATCCATCATCACCAGTGCAGATATTTATATTGAGAGGGAGTATTCCTTGTTGACAAGCCATTCTTTGAGTGCATCTACCACCAGCATGTGGTATATTGATAGTGGAGCTTTGAGCCATATGACAGGTGCTCAAGAGATGTTCTTCGAGTTTTCACATGCAGAGATTGATGTGGAGGTAGTGTTGGGGGATGACACAGCTGTCAGAGCAGTTGGGCGTGGGACCATTACTTTTCAGAGAGTCCATGAGTCCCATGATTTTAAGAGATGTATTGTTTGTAAATGCGCTGAAGAAGAACTTGATCTCAGTTTCCATGATCGAGGATAGGGGTCTTGGAGTGTCCTTCTTGGATGGACATGTGCATGTTTTTTGCAAGACTACGGGACCATCTGCTTCATACACTATTGGAGTTGGATGTCGGAAACTGTACAAGCTCTTGTTTTAGCCCCAGCATACTTTGGCACATAACAGCAACAACGATCTTTGTGATCTATGGCATAGGAGGATGGCTCACCTGCATCATCCAGCTTCGAGGATGTTGAGGTATATGGTTACAGGTTTGCCAGAGTTCAACACAGAGCACAATGATGTATGCAGGGGTGTGCTTTGGGAAAGTACAGCAACACTACTTTTACGAGCAGTGATAGCATATCAACAGTAGTTCTTGATTTGATACATTTCGACTTGTGTGGTCCTATGTCAGTTGTTTCTCTGAGAGGGTTCGAGTATTGTGACATTCATCGATGACCATTCCATGAAGACTTGGATCTACTTCCTGAAGAACAAGAAATCCGAGGAGATCTTGCAGAGGTTCCAAGAGTTCAAAGCTCTTGTGGAGAACCAGACTGGGAGGAAGATTCGAGCACTCAGATCTAATAACGGGGGTGAGTATACCTCCATGGAGTTCGATGAGTATTGCAGACATGAAGGCATTCAGAGACAGTTGACGATACCATACACTCTTGAGCAGAATAGCGTGGTAGAGAGGTAGAACGAATCTATTGTTGGAGCTGCGAGAGCCATGTTACATGATCAGTCACTTCCTTTCTTCCTTTGGGAGGAGGCATGTAGTACAGTTCTATACCTTCAGAACAGGAATCCCCATTGTGTCGTGGGGAAAAAGACACATAAGGAGAGTTTCACAGGAAAGAATCCTAACGTGAGTCATTTTCGAATATTTGGTTGCCTGACTTATTCACATGTCCCTTTTGAGAAGAGGACAAAGTTTGAGCCCACAACAGAGAGAGGCATCTTTGTGGGGTATGATGAGACTTCGAAGGCCTTCTGCATTTATCTTCCTTCCAAGAGGAAGGTTGTTGTGAGGAGGGAAGTGAGCTTTGAGGAGCGGGCCTTCAGGAAGTCTAAAGAGTCAAAGTAGGGAGAGCAGCAAGTTCCCACACCTCAGGTAGTTTCACAAGTACCTTCAGTGCAAATGACGGGTTCACAGATTTCTGGGGTTACTGGACCACCAAGTATAGGCACAGGATCTCCAGTTTCAGTGGTAATGCCAGCAGGTTCTTCGGGGACATGTTTTGGTTTTCAGGTCACAGGCTCACCAACTCCTGGTTCATAGGTTACCTGGGCCTTCTACCTCTCGGAGTTCATCAGATAAGGACATACCAGCGTGGGAGCAACCTTTAGGGAAGAGAAATCCTAAGTGGCTTCGGGAGACCTTGAAGGAAGCAAAGGAGTTTGGAACGCCCAAGGAGCCAGTGAGGGCTATAGTGATGCCAAATAGATTGGGTATGGCATTGGTTGCTAGTCTTCGTGATTCAGAGCCATCTATGTTTGAGGAGACCTCTCAACATCATGTTTGGAGAGATACCATGATGGAAGAGTATCATTCCATCATGAAGAACTATGTTTGGGAGATTGTTCCGAGACCTGAAGGGAAGTCAGTGATGACTTCTCGTTGGCTTTACAAGCTAAAACATGTTGCAAATGGTAGTGTGGATAAGTACAAGGATCGATTTGTGGCGCAGGGTTTCTCATAAGTTGATGGAGTTGGTTATGATGAGACCTTTGCAACGGTTGCTCGTTATACTTCTATCAGGGCATTGACTTCCATTGCTACATAAATGGGTTGGAAGATCTATCAGATGGATGTGAAGACCGCATTTCTCAATGGAATCATACACGAAGAGGTTTATGTGGAGCAGTCACATGGCTTTGATATTTATGGGAGAGAGTCTCATGTGTGGAGGGTGAAGAAGCCATGTATGGGCTGAAGCAAACTCCTCAAGCTTGGTATTTCAGGATAGACTCTTACTTGTTGTGGATGGGTTTTAAGAAGAGTGAGGCAGATCCGAATCTCTATTTCTTCATGGTTGGAGATTATCTGCTCATTCTTCTGTTGCATGTGGATGACTTGTTTATCACAGGGGGGGGGGGGAGACCTAATGTAGTTTGCAAAAGAGATCTTGCTTCAGAGTATGAGATGACGAACAGTGGGTTGATGCACTAGTTTTTGGGATTGGAGGTTTGGCAGGAGCCTGGTCATATTTTCTTGGTGCGGGGAAAGTATGCAGTTGATATTCTAAGAAGATTTCAGATGGAGGATTGCATGCCGATGTCTACACCTATGATCACCAACTAGAAGAAGCTTCATGCTTCTGAGGGAGAGTTGGTAGATCCTACATTATATCATCAACTCATAGGTTCTTTGATGTATCTGGTCAACTCGGCTAGATTTGTGTTTTGTGGTGAACACTCTCAGTCAGTTCATGGTGGAGCCTAGGAGGGTGCACTGGGTTGCCGCAAAACATGTGTCCAGATACCTTGCAGGGATAGTGGATTATGGTCTAGATTATAGGAGATCAGATGGGATTAAATTGATTGGCTTCACAGATTCAAATTGGGCAAACATTGTGGCAGACTGGAAGAGCACTTCCAGATTTTGTTTCAGTTTGGGCTTGGTAGCAATGTCGTGGTTGAGTTGGAAGAAAAAGTCTGTTGCTTTGAGTTTTGCAGAGGTTGAGTATATGGCAGCCAGTCAGGCCAATTGCGAGGCGTTGTGGCTTCGCAAGTTGGTGGTGGATTTGTTTGATTAGGAGTTGAGGCCTACGATGAGTTACTGTGACAATTAGACTTGCATCCAGCTCTCTGAGAATCATGTATTTCACGACAGGTCAAAGCATATTGAGATCAAATACCATTTCATCCGTGATTATGTTCATAAAGAAGTTGTGGCATTGCAGTATATTTCCACTGATGAGCAGGTTGCAGATATCCTGACGAAGTCTCTTGGAAGATGCAAGTTTATTCATTTCAGAGAGAAGTTGGGTGTCGTGAAGAACAACTTTCTCAGTGAGAGGGAGTGTTGATTTTTATACCTTGGAGTTGTTCCTTTAAGTGACATTTTCTACGTCACTAGGAAAAGGGGTGAAGTCACTTGGACTTTATATTAATGACTTGAGATGAGCATTAAATGCACTTTATAGAATAAAGTGCACTTTAAGTAAAAATTTAAAGTGTGAATTAAATTTTATTTTGTGGAGACAAGTGATTTTAATCATTACCACTCATCTAATCTAATCTGAGCCGTTGGATTAGATAGCTTTTCATTCACCCTAACTTTTTACCTAAAAAAAAGTTTTCTAAGTGAAGAGGCACTTTTGCATTTTTGAGAGAGAGAGCCATTTCTAAGAAAGAGAGAAAAATACCAGCTGGAGCAATTTTTCTTTGGCACGCAAATCGATGAGGAGAAAACAACCGATAGATTGGCACAAAAATTGAGGCAAACAACATGAGCATTTATTGTTGTTTTGTACATGTCGTATTGTACGGATTCTGTACGAAAAAAAGATCCCGAGGGAGAAGTACATGAACGTTTTTCGAAGAAGAAATTCGAGCACAGTTTTCGAGGCAGAAGTTTGGCCACGAATCCCGAGGCAGTTTAGCAGACACATATCTCGAGACATGTCCATACAGACAGGTTGTACATCCTGTTTGTATGGCTGTCGTACAGTCTCTACATCAGCACACAAATCGAGGAGGGTGAAAAACATAAATTTCTAAGTTTGCAATTTTTGGGCTTGGCACAAAACTTGAGGCAAGATTGTTTCCTTCTGGTTGAGATAAGTTGTGACTGATCTTTTCTGTCAACTGTTGTTATTTTTCTCTCTCACAGGTTTTCCCTGGAGGTTGGGGTTTTTTTGGGTCATTGGACTAAAAATATCTGTGTCTAAAATTTATGTGTGAATGTGTTTTATTTGTTGCTCATAAAAGTTGTGGAAATTCTTCTTGTGTTTCAGTCCTATAATGTTTATGAGAAAAATCTAATTTGCAACAGTATGTTGAATTGGGTTGGGCATTAAACAATGTTTTAAATGGAGTTGGAAATTGGGTTGGGAGAGTGTTGAAAATTCTACAATATCAACTTTTCATCCAATAATTTACAAGCTTCCAAGGGCCCTCTTACTAGGAAAATGACCCAGAAAATGTATATTACAATAAACCTAGCAAAATGGCCTCCATAGAAAAATCTAAACTAATTGCAATCTACGTCAGAAAAACTCCTTGCAAAATATGTTGAACATGTTCTCAATGGCCATTGTACGGTCCTATACGGTGTTAAAGAAATGTAACTGCGGAAGATATTATATTTTGTATTATTATCGTTATTACCCCTTCCAGAGATGTTCCTCCGATTAGGGATGTCATTGATGCATTTGGTCATGTATAGTATTGGGGTAAAACCTTCGTTGTAAGTCGGGTCAGTAGTACCCACACAAGTATTATTAAAATGTATTTTTGAGTCTTTCAAGGCAAGTCGACCTTGGAAGCAAGGAGAAGTCGACACAGTTGGGTTATTAGGCCTCTCACCTGAACAGTATAAAGAAGAGAGGTGCCTCCTTCATTTGGACAAGGAGAACAATCAAGCAATTGCCCTAGAGAGAGAAGAGACAGTCCATCTGGAGGAGAGGAAGTTGTCTAGCCTTGTTATTGTGTCTTACACTGTACTTGGTTGAAGTCTATATAGAGGAAGTTTTGTTGGGTTTTCTTCTCCATGAGAGTTTTCTAGCATAAATATGTGTTCTCTTTTGTTATGTTGTGTTTGTTATGCCTTCAGAGATCCTTTTGTTTTGGTATAACAATTTTTACAATCTTAACATGGTATCAGAGCTAACCTGAAAGAAGAAATTGTGCAGCAGCTCATTCGACAATCCAACAAGCTAGGGTTTACTATTCCAAATACATACCTCCACATATCAACTGAAAAAGAAAGTCCACTCAACTCGCCCTAGGAGGGCGCATCTTTCTGTTGAAGCAGTTTTTGATTCTGAGGATTTTCATTTTTTGACCTATCACTGCTGCCGGGAGAAACTAGGGCATCATATTTTTCAAGGTTCTATCTTCATATTCCAGAAAAGCAAGATATAGTCTAGCTCACCTTGGGGAGGCACATATTCCTCTCAAATCTACAAGTGATCACAGTTGGAAAATTCGGGTTTCCTAGCCAAACCCTAAGTCATCCTGAAGTTGGTTCCAGAAAAAAGGTCCTCAAATTGGTAAATATTGTCTCCTATATTTACATTTGAGGTTCTCTTTCATTAAAGATGACAAATAATACCAAGCTTGATGAAAAGCTTGAGGGAGCAGAGAACTTCAGAGCATGGAAGTACATCATCATGCTCATCCTTGAAGAACATGACCTAAATGGCTTTATCAAGGAAGAGTCAAGGCTCATCTCCCAAAAGATCACCTGACTTCAAGAAGAAATCTAGAAGGGATTACTCATCTTTTGAATGTTACTCGTGTCATAAGATGGGACACATTGCTAGACATTGTCCTCTTAAGAAATATCAATTTAAGAAGAAGAACCGGAAGTACCATGCCTGTGTAGCTGAAGAAAATGAATCAGACAAGGAAAAAACCACAGAAAATGAAGACTCTAGTGAAGAGTATGTCCTAATTTTAGCTCTCACGGGAGAAATCACTCATGGAAGTGACACTTGGCTCATAGACAGTGGTGCTTCTAAACATATGACAGGACAAAAGAATTTACTCTCTTGCCTTACCCAAAAAGACTATTCTCACAAGGTACAACTTGGAGATGACTATCAGTACCCCATCAAAGGAATGGAAGAAGCCTCTTACAAATTAAGAACTTGAAAGCTCGTGAAGATGAAAGAAGTCTTATATGTTCCAGGTTTAAAGAAGAATCTTCTTTCCTTCTCAGCTCTAGATAAGAAATGGTTTAGAGTTTCCTTTGTAGATGGTGAAGTCCTTATGTGGCCGAAAGGGAAAACAATAGATGATGCTACTGTAATCGGTGTTGAAGAAGGAGGACTCTACAAACTGAAAGGACACACAAATTCAACTGTTACAACTAGCACCATTAGTCCATGTAAACTATGGCATAGAAGACTCGCTCATGTAAACTATAAAGCATTACCAATTGTGAGCAAGATAGTCACATGTCTACTAGAGATCCAGATCAACCATGGAGTATGTAAAAGATGTGCTCAAGGAAAGAACACCAAGAATCCATTTCCAAGCAGTGACAACAAAGAAAAAGGGATCTTGGACATTGTACACTCAGATGTGTGCGGACCTATGTCAGCCACTTCCTTAAGCGGGTATGTATATTATGTCTCATTTATTGATGATTACTCTCATAAGACTTGGATATACTTCTTAAAAGACAAAGATTAAGTATTTGGAAAATTCAAGGAATTTAACGTTCTTGTGGAGAATCTATTTGAAAAGAAGATCAAGATCTTAAGATAAGATGATGGAGGAGAATCCACTTCAAATGAATTCAAGGACTTTTGCAAAGAAGTTGGGATTAAGAGGTAGCTTACCACACCCTATAATCCACAACAAAATGTAGTGGTTGAAAGAAAGAATAGATCCATCATGGAAGCAGTCAAAGCAATGATCCATGATCAATATCTGTCTATGCATCTATGGGCAGTAGCGACAAGAACCACAGTCTATGTCCATAATAGAATATCTCACAGTGCTCTTGGAAACAAAACTCCAGAAAAAATGTTCACTGGCGAACAGCCCGAAGTAAGCCACCTAAAGATATTTGGTTGTCTCGCATACCTACATGTTCCAAAGGAGAAAAGATAAAAGTTGGACCCTTCAGGAAAGAAGGGAATATTTGTTGGATACAAGGAACAATCAAAAGCTTATAGAATCTATATTCCAGGATTCCGCCAGATCGAGATCAGTAGAGATGTTACATTTGATGAAGATGCAGCCTTCACCAAATCCAGAAAGATCCTTTCAGATGAGGATCATGACGAAGAGAAGGAGGCTCCCAGAGTCATAGAAGATATCATACCTCTAGTTAGAGATATTGAAGAAGCTCCTTTACAAGAAGATCATGAACTTGCAGAACCTCAAGGACTTATGGAAACACCCTAGAAGATGATCTCAACAAAAAGAAGACCAACTTGGGCTCCTTATATAATCAAGGAAGCAGAAAGATATGGTGCACCAAAAGGAAGCAAAAGACAGAATCCATTCGAACTATGCAACATTAATGAGCAATATTGATGAAGAACGCACATGTTTTGAAGAAGCTTCAAAGAAAAAGGGATGGATGCAGGCCATGATCAAAGAATACCAATCAATAATTAAGAATGATGTTTGGTATGTGGTGACAAGACCATAAGACAAGTCAGTGGTTTATTTAAAATGGATTTTGAAGACAAATCATTCAACAATGGCAGTATTGAAAAGTTTAAAGCAAGATTTGTCGCATGATGTTTTTCAGCGAAGGAATTAATTATGAAGAAACTTTTGCACCAATAGCAATATATATATATCTATCAGAAATGTCCTTGCCTTGGAATCCAAGATGAAATGGAAGCTACATCAAATGGATGTAAAAACAACTTTCTTAAATGGAGTCATAGAAGAAATAATATATATTGAACAACCATCAAGATTTGAAACCCACGAAAAGGAAACACATGTATACAGATTAAAGAAATCTCTATATGGGTTAAAACAAGCACCTCGAGCATGTTATGGAAGAATTGATGGGTTCCTAATGAATTTGGGCTTCACCAAGACTAAAGTTGATCCCAACCTTTATTATAAGGTTGAAAATGACGGAATCATGATATTACTATTGTATGTAGATGACTTATTCTTGACAAGGAAGGAGATGTTCATCAATGAATGTAAGAAGAAAATTGCAACAGAATTTGAGATGAAAGACCTTGGCACAATGCACTATTTCCTAGGTCTTGAAGTATGATGGTTTCTTGATGAGATTTTCCTAAACCAAGGAAAATACACAGTAGATATTTTGAAGAGATTTTGGATGTTAGATTGCAAAGCAATTAACATCCGATGGTGACAAACCTGAAGTTATTGAATGATTATTCTTCAGAAAGAGTAGATGTTACATTATAAAGACAGTTTATTGGATCACTGACGTATTTGACAAATACAAGACTAGATATATGTCTTGTTGTGAACACTTTGAGTCAATATATGGTGGAGCACCGACATGTTCATCTAGTTGCAACAAAACATGTGATGAGGTACCTGAAAGGTACATTGGACTGTGGACTCATATATACAGCTGACAATGAATTCAGATTGTGTGGCTATACTGATTCATATTGGGCGGGAAGTGTTGAAGATAGAAAGAGCACTTTAGGATGTTGTTTCAGTTTGGGATCAAGTGTGATCTCATGGCTTAGTAGAAATCAAAGAAGTGTTTCCCTCAGTACAACCGAGGTTGAGTAGATTGCAACATGTTTAGCTTGTAGAAAAGAAGTATGGCTTCACAAACTATTGGCAGGATTGTTCGATACCGAGATGGATGCAACTGAGATCTATTGTGACAACCAGATTTGCATCAAGTTAACAAAGAACTCGGTGTTTCATGATAAGTCAAAGCATGTAGAGATAAAGTATCATTACATCTGGGACATGGTGTAGAGAGGAGCTGTGAAGCTCCAGTATGTTCCTACAAAGGAACAAGTTGTTCATATGTTGACTAAGCCTCTATCTTGTGTAAAGTTTGAACACTTTCGAGACAAACTTGGTGTAGTCTGAAAGGACCCCCTTGGAAAGAGGGAGTGATGATGAGATTATTATTTATAATAAGATGACAGTGATGTGGCAGTGCAGAAAAGGCCAGTGTGCCTGCAGATGTTGATAAGATCCGACTTTCACTTATGGACGATAGTATCCTCTGTTGAGGATGGTCCTGTAACACTCTCTTGTTGAGAGTGGTCCTAGCCCTGACATGATGAGGATGGTCTACGATGATAGTACTCTCTTCTGGAGAATGATCCTACAATCACTTGTAGGATGGTCCCATGGACAAGAACACTCTCTTGTGAGTGCTCCTAGCCCTGGCAGGCTGAGGATCCTCTATGATGATAGTACTCTCATATGTTGAGTGGTCCTACATTTAGTTGCGGACGAGATATGCCATTCAGTTGCAGACAATGGTATCCTCTTTGGGGATGGTCCTGTGGACAAGAACATTCTCTTATTGAGAGTGGTCCTAGCACTGACAAGCTGAGGATGGTCCTACGGACGATAGTACTCTCATATGATGAGTGGTCCTGCATTTAGTTGCAGACGATATCTACATCCAGTTGGAGATGAGAGTATCCTCTCTGAGAATGGTCTTGCAGAAAAGAACACTCTCTTGATGAGAGTGGTCCTAGCACTCACCAGCTGAGGATGGTCCCGTGGACGATAGTACTCTCTTATGGAGAGTGGTCATGCATTCACTTGCAGACGAGTTCGTGCATTCAGTATCAGATATGATAATGCTCGAAGAGATGATGCCAGAGATGATGATGCTCAAGATGATGCCAGAGATGATGATGCTCAAGATGATACCATAGATGATCTCCGAGATGATGTTGATGCTCGAGACAATACCAGATGATAGATATTCCTGTGATGATGATGTTCCACAGATGATGACGATGTTAATGTAATTGTGAAAACTTCCTATGACATATAGATTCACCAATCAGTTGTACAGATGTGTTGTATTGTAGAATACCTTTCTTGTTAAGAAGGAGTGATAAAGAAATGTAACTGCGGAATATAATCTATTTTGTATTATTATTGTTATTACCCCTTCCGGAGATGTTGTTCCTCCGATTAGGGATGCCATTGATGTATTTGGTAATGCAAAGTATTGAGGTAAAACCACCGTTGTAATTCGGGTCAGTAGTACCCACGAAAGTATTATTAAAATGTGTTTTTGAGTCTTCCAAGGCAAGTTGGCCCTGGCAGCAAGGAGAAGTTGGCCCAGTTGGGTTATTAGGCTTCTCAGCTGAACAATATAAATAGGAGAGGTGCCTCCCTCATTTGGACAAGTAGAACACTCAAGCAATTGCGCTAGAGAGAGAAGAGACAATCCATCTGGAGGAGAGGAAGCAGTCTAGTCTTGTTATTGGGTCTTACATTGTACTTGGTTGAAGTCTATATAGAGGACATTTTGTTGGGTTTTCTTCCCCACAAGGGTTTCCCAGGATAAATCTTCGTGTTCTCTTTTGTTTTGATGTGCTTGTTATTCTTTCAGAGATCCTTTTGTTTTGGTATAACAACTTTTAAAATCTTAACATACGGTTCGTACAACTATACAGGTCCATATTGTACGGTCATGTACAATATGATCCATATGACTACATGAATTCGTATGGTGTATTTGTACAACTGTACATATTTTTGTACGGTCCAATCTATACGACTAGTTCGTATGGCTATATGGCTTGTCTGTATGATCTATACAATTGCCCCTCTAAATTCTGAGCCTCTGCCTCGACTAGTTTGACTGCTTGCGGCTTCTTGGATTGTTGTTTTTCTCTCTTGACCAAAAGACTGGAAAGTAGAAAGTCCTCTCCCACTTGGTGCTCGAGTTTCTCTCTTGTGAGATGTTGTATCTTCTTCTCCCACCTTGGTTGCCTTTTATACTATTGGGATGAATCAAAACCGTAACTATGATCATTGAGATTAATGGTTGAGATTCATTTAATTAACTTCAAGCATTGATGCCAAAAACTTAGGCATTTCTCCAAATTGACCCTAATTACTCTTAAAAAAATTCACTTTAATAATTGATTTTAAAAAGGTGAATTTCCAAAGTTCCTAAGAGATATTAGTGACATTTTCCATAAGTAAGACACTAACTACAAACATCAACACTCCCTCTTAACGAAGAAGCTCTTCTCCACCACTCACAACTTGTCCATGAGGAAGACAAACTTCCATTTCACCAAGGGCTTGGTGAGAATGTTTGCAACCTGCTCATCCATGGGGATATACTAGAGTTTGACTGCTTACTTCTAGACCTTGTTTTGGATTTGGTGAGAATGTTTGCAACCTACTCATCTATGGAAATATACTAGAGTTTGACTGCTTACTTCTAGACCTTATTTTGGATTTGGTGAGAATGTTTGCAACCTACTCATCTATGGAAATATACTAGAGTTTGACTGCTTACTTCTAGACCTTGTTTTGGATGAAGTGATATTTGATCTTAATATGTTTGGACCTGTTATGGAACACTGGATTCGCAACAGAGTTTGACACAAATTTGATTATCGTAGTGAATCATCATAGGCTCCAAATCCTTATTAAATAATCTTGTAAGCAATTTGTGAAGCCAAAGAGCTTCACAACTCACCATACTTGTTGCCATTTACTCCACTTTTATTGAATTGAGTGCTATGGAAGTCTGTTTTCTGGTGAACTAATAAATCACTGTTGACCCCAAGTTAAAGCAACACCTTAAGGTGCTCTTTAGATCAATTTCACTCCTTTCCCATTTGAGTTTGAATAACCCTGCAACTCCACTCCATCACCTCCAAGATAACTCAA
Source organism: Pseudotsuga menziesii (assembly GCA_001517045.1). Lineage (NCBI taxonomy): Eukaryota > Viridiplantae > Streptophyta > Pinopsida > Pinales > Pinaceae > Pseudotsuga > Pseudotsuga menziesii. The sequence continues at coordinate 62,725 of LPNX010291716.1, forward strand.
TACATACTCCATTGTGCCCCTTAAATTCTTGAGCACATGTTTTATTGCTACCCAATGCACCTGCCTTGGCTCCACCATGAATTGACTCAAGGTGTCCACAACAAAACATATATTAGGTCTAGTGTTGATCAAATACATCAAGGAACCAATCAATTGTTTGTATACTTTGGAATCCACCAACTCTGAATCTAAAGAATCAATTTTCTTCAAGTTGGATACCATAGGTGTAGCCAATGGTCTATAGTCCTCCATCATGAATCTCTTCAGGATCTCCATTGTGTACTTCCCTTGAACAAGGAATATCTCACCCGATATTTTCCATACCTCTAATCATCAAGAAGTAATGCATCAAGTTGATATCCTTCATCTCAAACCCCATGGAAAAATCTGCCTTGTGCCCTGCTATAAGCTCCTCTACACCTGTGAGAAAAAAACATTTACGTACAAAATCAAGACGAGTGGCTCATATCCAACAAGTATCAAGTAAAGTTGAGTTTTGGTTCACTTTTGGTGAAGCCCATGCTCTGCAAGTATCTGTCAATCATGGAATACCACGCCCTGGGTGCCTGCTTGAATCAGTACAAGGCTCCCATACACCTTGAAGCCTCGAGATTGATCTATGTATACTTCCTCCTCAATGATATCTTGTTGAGGAAGGTTGCCTTCACATCCATCCAATGAATTCTCCACCCCCATGACTGAGGCAATAGATATCACAGCTGGAATGGAAGCATATCCAATGATTGAAGCGAATGTCTCCTCATAATCCACTCCCTCTCTTTGAGAGTACCCTCTCACCATGAACCTCGCCATGAACATCTTGATGCCACTGTCTGTAGCATGTTGATCTTGAAGAGCCACCTGGAAGTCACCACAGGTTTTCCCTCTGGTCTCAACACAATATACCAAACATCATTCTTCGTGATGGAGGTGTACCCCACCATGACATCCCTTCAAATCTACTCGTCGACTGCTTCTTCATAACTGGAAGGCTCAAAATCAATGATGCTACTCATCAATGCCATATAGTTTGGAAACTTCCTTGGAGGCCTAATCTCCCTGATGATCTCCTGAGAGTTGTTTGTCTTGACTGCTGAGCACAAATTTTAGGCACCTCAAGTTGAATGAATCTGGATTTTAGGATTGGTTCTATAGGGGTCAAGAGATTAATCCACATGGAGAAAGCATAAAATAGTTGAAAAAATCAAAATGTTGAGCTCGATCTTCTGGAAATAATGTGAAAATGCCTTCAAATCTGGAGATGTACATTCCATAAATGATGATCCTATGCCACTTGTCATTTCCTTGTGATTTTACCTACACAACATGGTTTCTGTTTGATTTAGGTCTGTTAGCTATGTTAGGGTATACAGGGTACTCCCAAAGGACCGAACACCAAGAACAACCGCTTCACACAAAGAGATCAGAGATCAATACACCAATGTTTGTCACGTGGTTAAAACCCTCAAGAGGGAAACAGTCCACGGCCCCAGCCAAATAGCTACTTTGAACAATTTATTATGCAAAAGAAAGAAAGTTACATGAGCTTCTCATAATCGATCAACTAGCCAAGGACCCTCTATGCTCTTTAAATAGAGATCATAGACCAATCGGGTGTTAAACCACGGATCTATGGTAGGTATGATCTAAGAGAAGTTGAACCGTCGGATCACTCTATGTCTAGAACATATCGTGACCGTCGGATTAGAATATTTACAAATGCATACTAATGCATACTAAAGAAACACACTTTTACCTAACGGATATATTACACAAGTTGATCTTAACTAACTCCTAAGTGTCTAAATATCCTAACATCCCCCCTTAAGAACAACTTGGGATAGGATTGAAGGATTTACAAAAGTGACACTGTTAGGAGAAGGAAGGAAGCATTAGAGCCTATCCCCCCTTAATGACACATTCCTGAACTCTTAACATAGACCGAAGTTTAGAAAACTTTGCTTTTGTAAGAGACTTGGTGAAGATGTCTGTAACTTGATCATCTGTAGGGCAATAGAGCACTTCAATAACACGATCATGAACAAGATTTTTGATGAAGTGCATGTGTAGCTCAATGTGTTTGCTACGCTGATGTAAAATTGGATCTTTGGCAAGCTTGATGGCACTTTGATTGTCACACCAAAGTGGAGTAGGCTGCTGCTGCTCGAATCCAAACTCTGAAAGGATCTGTCGAAGCCATAAAGCTTCCTGACTGGCATTAACTGCGGCTCGATATTCTACTTCTGCTGAAGAAAGAGCAAGAGCTTGTTGTTTCTTACAAGCCCAAGTGACAGGTCCAGATCCCAGATTGAAAACATAACCTGCAGTAGACTTTCTATCATCAGGATCACCGGCCCAATCTGAATCAATGAAACCAACCAACAAAGGTTTCCCCCCTGTACTGTAATGAATCCCAAACTGAATTGTACCTCGAATATATCGAAGTATTCTTTTTGTTGCTTTCCAGTGACTTCATGAGGAGTTTGCATGTAACGGGCAACACGACCAACGGCAAAGGAAAGGTCAGGACGGGAATGAGTCAAGTATAAAAGACTACCAACAAGTTGACGATACAAGGTGGCATCTACTTCAGGGGAAGTACAAGTGGTAGAAAGTTTGACTCCAGACTGGAAGGGAGAAGGGGCTGGTTTACAATCTTCCATGTGGAAGCGACGAAGAAGGTCACAAGCATACTTAAGACTGGGAAAGAAAGATTCCTTCTTTGGTTTGCAAGATTTGGAGACCAAGAAAATAATGCAAATGTCCTAAGTCTGACATTTCAAAAGTTTGCTTAAGAATGGATTTCACATGGGTTATAAAGTTATGGTCACTACCAGTAAGGATAAGATCATCAACATAAAGAACAAGTATGATGAGATGGTTTCCTACTTTCTTGGTATATACATTGGGGTCAGAATGGCATCTAGAAAAACCAGTGTCAAGGAGAAAGCTATCCATTTTGGCATACCAAGCTCTAGGAGCTTGCTTAAGGCCATATAAGGATTTCTTAAGGAGACAGACAAGGCTAGAGTTATTCTGAACATATCCAGGGGGTTGTTCCATGTAAATTTCTTCACGTAAATCACTATGTAAGAAGGCAGACTTGACATCCATTTGATGGACTTCCCCGTTATGTAAGGCTGCAAGGGAAAGAACAAGGCAGATGGAGTTCATTTTTGCTACAGGGGCAAAGGTTTCATTGTAGTCAATCCCTTCAACTTGGGAAAAACCTTTGGCAACTAACCTTGCCTGAAGTCTTTCAACAATTCCATCTCATGCATACTTAGTTCTGTAGACCCATTTACATTTGACAAGTTTTCTTCCTTTTGGAAGAGGAACAAGATCCCAAGTATCGTTCGCCATTAAGGAACGATATTCTTCATCCATAGCTGCATCCCAATCTGGATTTCCTGAAGCTTCTGCAAAAGTTTCTGGATCATGATTCTCGGAAACTTGACCCAAAAGAGAAGAGGCTCGTTGAAATTGAGAACGTGTTCGACGTTGATCTCTAGGATCACCAGCAAGATCACCAGCTGCTTCACATGTTGAACGGACCCATAGAGGAAGTATTGGTGCTGGTGCAATTGGAGGAACATGAGCAGGCGGAGGTGGATTTTCATCCTCACTGTCATCATCAGAAAATGGAATTGGAAACCTGTCAAGGAAGCTGGAAGAAAAAGAAGGCACATTCACCGAATCAGGCTCGCAGACCAAAGATGGCACACCCGCCAAGTTAGGCTTGCAGGCCAAGAGATTTTCATCAAATTTAACATCTCTTCTAATGATTATATCATGAGAATGTGGCTGAAGAAGTCTATAACCTTTTACATCTTCAGAATATCCAACAAATATGCACTTTTCACTTTTAGGCTGCAATGCTTTCTATTTTTCCTCTAGAATGTGAGCCCATGCTTCACAACCAAACACACGAAAGTGACTTACATCTGGTTTAATTTTACTCCATGCTTCTTCTGGTGTTATACCCTGTAAAACTTTAGTGGGTGTGCGATTTACTATGTAATTGCACAATTTATGGCCTCAGCCCAATATTGAAGACTTAGTCCCTTAGATTGGATCATACAATTAGCCATTTCTTTTAAAGTGTGGTTCTTCCTTTCAGCTACACCATTTTGCTGTCGTGTATATGGAACAGTGTGCTGTTGTTGGATTCCTTGTTCAGTGCAAAAAGTAGTGAACTTGTTAACATATTCTCCTCCATTGTCAGATCTTAACTTCATAATTTGATGACCAGATTGTTTTTCAACAAGGGCCTTGTAGGCCAAGAACATGTTAAA
>LPNX010291716.1:67149-85941 GCA_001517045.1 Pseudotsuga menziesii
CCTGAGTGAGTAATTTGATAGACTGATAACAAATTGCAGGAAATTTTTGGAACACATAGTACATCACTGAAATGACCATTCTCTATTGGAATTGTTCCAGATCCTGCAACACTTAGAGATCTATTATCACCAACAAATATTTGTTTGGTGTTACATTCATGCATAGTAGAAAAGATGGCTTTATCCTTAGCCATATGATAAGATGCTCCAGAATCAATGAGCCATTCATTTGAAGTAGAAGAAAAAGATGCAGTATAAGAGTAACCAGAAGCACAAAGTGCATGTCCATGAGAGGTAGATTCTGAAGACGAATCTAGGTTGATGTGGTGCTTTTTTATTGCTGCTTCTAAGGCTGCCATCTTCTTAAAACATTTAGATTCATCATGATTATCTTTCCCACAAAAATTGCAATGACACTCAGTCTTCTTTCCTTTTTGCTTAGATCCTTTGTCATTTTTTGAAGGAGGAGTTGACTGAAAGGGTTTGGGACCCTTGTTGTTTTGCTTATTATTGCGAAAATTTTGTTTCTTGGGAGGCTTGGACTTTTCTTTCTGTTGGGACAATAAGGCTTTCCCAGATGTATCTGCATTGTTAATTATTCCAAGATGCCAATGAGCTTATCTTGCTCTCTAATTGATGAATCACAAAAGGATTCAAGACTAGGCTCTACATAGCTGGCTGCAGTCAAATAATCTTTCATGGAGTAGAATGTAGATACAAAAACAGAATATGCAAGTCCAAGTTTGGAAAGAATATGATAAATACATTGTTTGTCTTCTTTCTTAATCTTGCATTCTGCACATAATAGTCTAAGAGTTTTATGCTTAGATAAATAGTCTTGAATGCAAGAAAAATCATTGGGATTCAAGGAAAGCAACTCATTCTCAAGTTGATGACCCTGAATTTCATTGTGTTTACAAACACAGATTCCAACTTTTCCCAAGCTTTATCAGGTTCATCAATGCTAGATATGTGGAATTGCAAATCAGTAGAGATTGACTTCCCAATCAATCTACGAGCTTCATCACATCTATTTGCCCATTTAATTTTCTTATCATCGTCAGTGGGTTCTGTTTCTTTCCCTGAGGTAATCTTGAAAAGTCCCCTACTTCGCAGAACATCCTCCATACGAGATTTCCATGAGAAATAGTTAGAACTTGTAAGTATAATATCACAAGGGGCGGCCATAATGTAAAATAATAGCTGAAAAACAAAAACTAATTGTCTGGATGCAAAGAGCTCGAAAAAATATGCGGTTTTAAAAAAAACGGCACCTAAAACCGATTCCGGATGATGAAGTTATGTTTGATCAAAGAAAATGTTGAAGATGTCCCCAATAGTGACGTGGCAGATATTAATTTGACCAGTTAAAAAAAGAACCCCCCTCTTCCAAAGATCTACCTTTGACAATCATTTTACAATAAAGTTGCTTTGAAGTGAATTACTTTTGTAGAATAAGTGAGGTTCACTTTTACAATAATATACTTTTAAATAGTGCGGCAATAAATTAAAAGACTTAAGTGACTCACTTTTATTTGATTTTATTAATGTGAGATACACTTTTACAATAAAGTAATTTGAAAATAGAAATTGCATGCACTAAAAAGTAGCTTGATAAGATTTGAACTCAAGACTTATCAAGGTGTAAAGCAACTTTGGACCAAGTGAGCTAAGTTTAAAAGGTACGTAAAAGTATGTAAAGAGGAAGGGGGTTTTTTTTTTCACTCTTCTCTCTCGTTTTCCGTGCTTGCTTTCTTTTCCTGCAAATGACAAAAAAAAACAAAAAAAACTTTTTCCACACAATGGGGTTAGATCTTGGTTAGCTTACCCAGAAAGTCTACGTTTTCAAGTTTTCTTGATGTTTCTGATTTGATGTGATCGCACAAGGTGCACGGCAAAGAGCATACGTAGCCGAGAAGACAAAAAAACTTTTCCTCACTATTTTTTATTCGCCCCGATCGCACAAGGTGCACGGAAAAGAGCATACGCAGCCGAGAAAGACAACAGTCCGAGACTAAAATAAAAGATCTAAAAAATAAAACTGATAAAATATGAGAGATTTAAAAAAAACAAATCCGTCACTATAACATTATACCTTCAAATTTGTTGAAATGGGTGTTTCTGGAGCCAACGAAAACGGTTTTTGGTGAAACGAAAACTATTTCCAAATGGAAACGACGCTTCGGACGCAATGGAACAGCTCCCACAGGCCACAAATGCATAGAAAATCCAAAAAACAGAAACCCTTTCAAAGTTTCGGCAACACCGGTTCCAGATCTTGATCAAAACCGAAAGCGGCTCTTCATAAAAGCTCTAATACCATGTTAGGGTATACAAGGTACTCCCAAAGGACTGAACACCAAGAACAACCGCTTCACACAAACAGATCAGAGATCAATACACCAATGTTTGTCACGTGGTTAAAACCCTCGAGAGGGAAACAATCCAAGGCCCCAGCCAAATAGCTACTTTGAGCAATTTATTATGCAAAAGAAAAAAAGTTACATGAGCTTCTCATAATCGATCAACTAGCCAAGGACCCTCTATGCTCTTTAAATAGAGATCATAGACCAATCGGGTGTTAAGCCATGGATCAATGGTAGATATGATCTAAGAGAAGTTGAACCGTCAGATCACTCTATGTCTAGAACATATCGTGACCGTCGGATTAGAATATTTACAAATGCATACTAAAGAAACACATTTTTACCTAACGGATATATTACACAAGTTGATCTTAACTAACTCCTAAGTGTCTAAATATCCTAACAAGCTATTCTTCTTAGGATAGGTTATTACCTTTAAAATCTTTTTAGCCTTGAGTGTTTATTTTTCCTGTACCCTGAAGTTTTTGGGTTGTTTGGATTTCATTTTTTAATGTTATAGGTATTTGCAACATTTAGTTTCTTAACCTATCTCTTATAGAATATTTCGAAGTTTGTTCATAATTTATGAAATCTAAAGATAATCTAAGCATTGCCTAGGTTTCAATACATTCTGGCAGTGCATGTTATTTACTCAAAATACATGTATGATGCCAGCTCGCCAATATTTGGAGTATGTGTGCAAGTACCATTATGAAGCAAACAGGTTTTGAGACTCGTTCGTCTGTACAGACCAACAGTAATCTTGAATTGTACCGAAACAAAAACACTTGTTCTATTCACGATTGTTCATCATTTCTTAACCTAAAATCAGTTTTCATTTTGTAAGCCAAGGTAATATGGTTTTTGATCTTCAAGAAGGTTTTGCTCAGAGTTCTATTTCAAGTATTGCTTCCACAGTATCTATTGCAGCCATGGAATTTGACAGAAAAGCTCGTTCCTAGAGGCCATGACACCTCAGAAAAATGTGGTAATCATGATGGAAAGACACAAGAACCTCTCACGGGGACAAAGAAACTGTTTGTTTTGATGCAAGAAATGCTAGAGATGGGGAGCATTCACGAGGGACTCATGGCCATAGTGATCATGTCGGGTTATCAAAATCTTCATATCGTCACCAGTCTACTTCTGCTACCATAGCCATGCCATCAGAACCTCCTGGAAAAGCATGTCCAATACCATAAACTTTTGGTACAGTTCCAGTAAGTGCAACTCCAAAAGGTCCATCACAGTCTCTGCAGAATATATATGTTGTTGATGCTCCAAAAAAAGTGATATAGCTAGCGATATTTTCAACCTCCTCAATATTGAAGATCCTCCACCAAGTAGTACTGGAACATCCCCTCAAGTAGATGATGACTCATGGGAAGCACTTCAGTCCTCTGGAGCTACAAAGCCAGGTGAGAAAAAGGTCATGCAAGAGTCAATGGAAGCAAAGAATGATATGATAGCGAGACTAGAGGATTTATTAAAAGCATCACCATCTCTCACAGACAACCTGCACAGCCTCAGCTTCAAACTTATGTAAAACATAATATTATGATGGATAAGCCAGTGCAACCCCAACTCTTAAAAGATGCAAAAAACAACATTATGAGCATGTTTGAAAGTCTACCATGGCTTCTCCATATGCACAACACCAACAGCAGAGGGCTGCATTTTTGGATCAGCAACAGTCCTTGACGAGCCAAACAGATTCATTCCAGATCCTAATGCTTGTCAACTTACCGTATTTTAACCAGAGCCCCGATGTGTACAGCTATGAGCGTATATTCAAGGTTTGGGCTTCGCTGGGGGATTCGAACGAGCTTGTAATTGATTCTTGGAGGCTTCAACAAGGAAGAAACAGAATTCTCACAAGATGCGCAAAGCCCCCTCAATGGCTATACCCTGCTCTTCCAATGCCATACTCTCATTAGCAACACGTGGGTCTTTAGTTCCAGTCAATAGAAACAATCAAGCAGGTACAAGGGCATTTCTGCATGTTCCATCAAATATCAACACTTATGCTAGACAATCATCATTATCAACAAGACCAAATCAATGCAAGCCTTTATCTTCAAAAAAAAACTGGAAATCGTAATGCAAGTATAGAAATACCATCTTCTGGTTACAAAGATTATGTGCCTAACCAGAATAGAATATTTGGCCAGACTGGAAGTAGATTTGGAAGTTTTGTTCAAAGAAATGCATCAGATCAAGGTGTCCATAGGCAAGGATACTTGATCCATAGATCAAATAGAAGTCAAATGGCTTCTGTAGATAGTTTGCAGCGCCAGAGAGATTATATTAACTTATTGTTGTCAAGAAGAAAGAGGTCAGTGGTTGCAATGTTGCGTGTGGAGAGCAGGAAAAGAATACGGGAATGGGTGCTAGCATTAACATGGAGAAGTAGAAAATGGAAATGGCCAAGTGGTTTTTGTTCTTCTTAGGATAGGTTATTACCTTTAAAATCTTTTTAGCCTTGAGTGTTTATTTTTCCTGTACCCTGAAGTTTTTGGATTGTTTGGATTTCATTTTTTTAATGTTATAGGTATTTGCAACATTTAGTTTCTTAACCTAGCTCCTATAGAATATTTCGAAGTTTGTTCATAATTTATGAAATCTAAAGATAATCTAAGCATTGCCTAGGTTTCAATACATTCTGACAGCGCATGTTATTTACTCAAAATACATGTATGATGCCAGCTCGCAAGATTTGGAGTATGTGTGCAAGTACCATTATGAAGCAAACAGGTTTTGAGACTCGTTCGTCTGTACAGACCAACAGTAATCCTGAATTGTACTGAAACAAAAACACCTGTTGTATTCACGATTGTTCATCATTTCTTAACCTAAAATCAGTTTTCATTTTGTAAGCCAAGGTAATATGGTTTTTTATCTTCAAGGAGGTTTTGCTCAGAGTTCTATTTCAAGTATTGCTTCTACAGTATCTGTTGCAGCCATGGAATTTGACAGAAAAGCTCATTCCCAGAGGCCATGACACCTCAGAAAAATGTGGTAATCATGATGGAAAGACACAATAACCTCTCACAGGGACAAAGAAACTGTTTGTTCTAATGCAACAAATGCTAGAGATGGGGAGCATTCACGAGGGACTCATGGCCATAGTGATCATGTCGGGTTATCAAAATCTTCATATCGTCACCAGACTACTTCTGCTACCATAGCCATGCCATCAGAACCTCCTGGAAAAGCATGTCAAATACCATAAACTTTTGGTACAGTTCCAGTAAGTGCAGCTCCAAAAGGCCCATCACAGTCTCTGCAGAATATATATGTTGTTGATGCTCCAAAAAAAGTGATATAGCTAGCGATATTTTCAACCTCCTCAATATTGAAGATCCTCCACCAAGTAGTACTGGAACATCCCCTCAAGTAGATGATGACTCATGGGAAGCATTTCAGTCCTCTGAAGCTACAAAGTCAAGTAAGAAAAAGGTCATGCAAGAGTCAATGGAAGCAAAGAATGATCTGATAGCGGGACTAGAGGATTTATTAAAAGCATCACCATCTCTCACAGACAAACCTGCACAGCCTCAACTTCAAACTTATGTAAAACATAATATTATGATGGATAAACCAGCGCAACCCCAACTCTTAAAAGATGCAAAAAACAACATTATGAGCATGTTTGAAAGTCTACCATGGCTTCTCCATATGCACAGCACCAACAGCAAAGGGCTGCATTTTTGGTTCAGCAACAGTCCTTGACAGGCCAAACAGCTTCATTCCAGATCCTAATGCTTGTCAACTTACCGTATTTTAACCAGAGCCCCGATGTGTACAGCTATGATCGTATATTCAAGGTTTGGCCTTCGCTAGGGGATTCGAACGAGCTTGCAATTGATTCTTGGAGGCTTCAACAAGGAAGAAACAGAATTCTCACAAGATGCGCAAAGCCCCCTCAATGGCTATACCCTGCTCTTCCAATGCCATACTCTCATTAGCAACACGTGGGTCTTTAGTTCCAGTCAGTAGAAAGAATCAAGCAAGTACAAGGGCATTTCTGCATGTTCCATCAAATATCAACACTTATGCTAGACAATCATCATTATCAACAAGACCAAATCAATGCAGGCCTTTGTCTTCAAAAAAAACTGGAAATTGTACTGCAAGTATAGAAATATCGTCTTCTGGTTACAAAGATTATGTGCCTAACTAGAATAGAAGATTTGGCCAGACTGGAAGTAGATTTGGAAGTTTTGTTCAAAGAAATGCATCAGATCAAGGTGTCCATAGGCAAGGATACTTGATCCATAGATCAAATGGAAGTCGAATGGCTACTGTAGATAATTTGCAGCGCTAGAGGGATTCTATTAACTTATTGTTGTCAAGAAGAAAGAGGTCAGTGGTTGCGATGTTGCATGTGGAGAGCAGGGAAAGAATACGGGAATGGGTGCTAGCATTAACATGGAGAAGTAGAAAATGGAAATGGCTAAGTGGTTTTTGTTAAACACCCCCCCCCGGGAGAGATCCAATACGTAGCTAAAGATGTTAGATCGGTGTTGATGGACAAGCATATTTACGCAATGGCCACAGCAGAAGCCTTCCCCATCCACAACAAGTCTCACATGATATCCCTTGAGATGCCCAATCAAAGTGGTCAGGTGATCGTGACTAAATTTAGTGAACTTGATGGCACTCATTATTTGGATCCTTGAACTGCTCAAGTTGCATTTATCAGTCATATTAAACAAGTTTGTACAGCAGTGAGACCTACTGCAGATGATGAACTTGCATTCATATATGTTGAGGAATTCCGCAATGTCTTGGATGTTGAACTTCCCAAATATGTCGAGGAAGCTTATCCAAAAGGACAATGTTCAGTTTATTGCACAGCTAGAAAAGATGTCGAAGGAGAAGATCCAACTTTGAACGTACAACAGTGATATCTCTGGCTAACAATACGAGAGAGAACACTGCAGATACTTTTGCAAACGCTCATGATGACTAGTTGTGCTAGCAGAAGCAGTCAGAAGGCTTTCATTCAATGATTTAGTTCAGTTAGAAGAGACACTTGTCATATTCAAGTTGTTTTAGACTTTAATTTTAATTAAGCTTGAAATTGCGTATTTTGGTACAATTCGATCCTAGGAAAGTGGATCTAGAAAAAAAATTGTTTTGAGTTACTTTTCCTATATATTGTAAAACTCTGCTAAAGATTGAGGAGACACACATGGGAATCAATCTGCTTAGAGATTGTGCAGTCATGCAATGTATATCTGTGTAAGCACATCTTTTGTTTTTTGAATAACACTTAATATATCTATATGGAGCTAGACTTTTGAACTATATTGTTTCAATATTCTCTAGTTCAGTTTGAACTCTTGTTATATTAATATTTATGTAGATGTCTTCTATATGAATATTGTGTATGCAAGTGAATGTTGAGGCCTCTTAATGTTTGAAATGTTATTTTGGACACCATTACTTTTACATTTGATGCATTGATCAACTGTCTGTCTTATCCTTGTATTCATTTGCTTTGAAAACCTATCTCCTGTACTTTAATTGTATTGTCATTCATTCCTGCAAAAATATTGTCTTTACACTCATATTTTTTTATGTTTTCAGATTATTGTGTCTCTATTTATTGTCTTTATCTATCTGATTTTACATTGTTATCCAAAAACCCTAAAAAATGCCTTTTATTTGTTGAGGTGCCTTAACACTATTGTCCCGTAGTTTAGGTAGCAGACTTTAGGGAAAACAGTTTCCATGTAAATCTCATGTTCTATATTATTTTTTTTACTTTTGTTTTTATATTTTTCTAACAAAAGAGACAACTATGTGAGTTAGCATTGACCACATATTTACTTGGTCACTTAATCTTATAATTAAATCATGTGTTATTTTCACATTGTGCATGCATTAGGGAAAGTTGCTTGTTTAAATTTTAAACCTCCTAATGTGGACCCCAAGCCAAAGTTCGATTTCATGTTTCCATCAACTTTCATTAAAGGGTACAACAATCCATATTCCACCATATAATCATGGGCACATGATGACTATATCGGTGCCTTTGAACCTTTCAACCAAGTAGGCACTACAATAACAATTAGAGTTGTTCCCAACGATGAGGTTGCTTCAACATCAATCAAGAATTTATATTACTCCTTGCGAGGAAAGCTAATTTAAAGTACATAAATAACATAACATCAACCAAAATCATATGATTTAGAAACTACACGTTCAACATATTGATGGAGTCTTTAAATTTCATGGCAAGTAATTGTTAGCATTTCAATTCTCCATGCTCAAAACACAACCATTTTGTGTACATTGCAAATCTACATAATCGACTATAAGAGTGATGTTCAACTCATATATTGTTTGTATAGTGGATGACCACACAATAGTAATGAAACTTATATGGCCAACTCCAAAAGCTTCTAATAGAGACCTTACATTAAAAGTCTGCATGAATCCATTATTATGTACCCTAATAGGAGAACAAGAAATTTAGAACATAAACAATAGAATAAATTAAGATTTTAGAGTGAAAATGACATAATTAGCACAACAATAGACAATGATAGATGGCCAAATATCACAATAGCAATACCTTTATTGATAAAAACAAATTTCATTTGCTTTTTTGAGGGGGAGTTCTCCAAACAACAGCTCTAATTACATTACTTCATAAGACATCTTATTACATTTCTTTTACTCCTTTATATCGTTTCTAGTGAAGGAGCTTTCTAGTAGATGGAACCTTATAGTAAGCCTTGTTAATTAAAGAACTTTACAATACGCAGAATCTTCTAGTAAGTCTTCTTATAAATATTGTTTTTACACTATATCTACTTCATGAGCTTTATTTAATATAGATGACCTCACTAATAACAATCTATTTATATAATAAGGGGGCTAGGGTAGGACCCTAACATGCACCCCCACCCGCTAAGAAAACAACATTCTCCTCATACGAGGTATCTTTCCACAAATAAGCTCGTAAGCACTTGTTGACAACTTTGGTCTTCATTAGTTTGGGGGTGATAGGTAGTGTTGACATTTAGTTGAGTGCCCTAGAGATGAAACAATTCTTGCCAAAAATTGTGAGTGAAGATGTGGTCGTTGTCTGTGATAATAGACTACGACATACCATGAGTTTGAAGATATTATCCATGAATACTTGATTTACCATAGAGGGATTGAAAGGGTATTGTTGTAGGGCACAAAAATAATCATATTTTGAAAGATGATCAATCATGACCACGATTACAAACTTGTATGTAAACACTAAATAAACAAATAATAATGACCTAATCAAGGGACATTGTGTATGAACCATGGTGACCAATCGATGCATATATAAGCATATCGTCTCATGGCATTCTAACATATTATATCATTCAATCATTTATATATCACTTTTTTTGTTACTCCTATATGGATTTATTTTTCTTGTTCTTCCTATGTTGGATATTTGTCAGTAAATAAACTTATTAATTTCATTTGTCATCAAAGCTTCTTTTTTTTATTTATGACTTTTAGCCACATTCAAAATTTTCAAAGTTTCTTTGAAAATGGGCCATTGGCCAACTCAATCACATTGTTTTTCAAAGTTTCTTTAGACTCTAGGTCTTTGACCAAAATCAAGACTTTTGTTATTTTCGTAATTTTGTTAATGAAATAATTTATTCCGTTGCAAGTTCAAAGAAGCTATAAAAAAAATCATTGATAAGTGTTGGAAAATGTGGAAAAATAACCAACCAACATTAGTGTAATTGATTTCAAGCATCACCTTATATAAACTAATTAAAAATGTAGTCTACAAGTTAGAAGTTTTGGACTTTCCAGTGATTTTTAATCGAAATCCGATGATTTTTTTTCTCAAAATCTAAATTTTGAACTGTTTAAATCATGTTTTTGAATGCATAAATAGATTCAACATCCTCAAATACCCCAAGGGCACATAGATTGTGAAAGTTTAACAACTATCATATGCTTTTTTCTGAATTAATAAAAAAATTCTCCCGTATTTTATAAAAACCAAACCAAAAAATATAGCTCAAAAAAGTTGAAAAACGTCTAACATTTAGACTACTGCATTAAAAATAAATAAATAAATAATTTTACGGGGGTGAATTAACATAGGAATTGTTGGTTACATTATATTTAAGAATAAAGTGGCACAACATAATTGAATTACTCTCATAATCACTACTAACAAGGGCCTAACAGTTAAGAACATATGTTTCCTCCTAGGAGGTCATAGGTTCAAATCCAAAAGGGGTAGAGTATGTACTAGATTTTAGCAATTAAACCATTGTGAAAAGAGAGACCTTTATCCCACAAACAAGGGGATCTCATACACCAAATTAATATTTAGCTTGACTATAATTATAAAATAAAATTATTTTAATTAAAAAGAGTGTAACACGGTACTGTATTCGTCATTATATACTCATTTGTCTTATTCTAGAAAATAACCCCAAACAAAAGGTGAATAGATGGATCTTGAGTCTATAATAATCAATGAGATGTTGTTTCGTTCATCCAAAATCTAGCTACCATTCCAAAATCCCTTGTAAATTCCATGGCCTACAAAATTGTGGGTTATCACATTAAAAGTGGTGAAGCATGCGTCCTTTCATATTAGGAGTTAAATTGTAATTAGATGGAAAGAGTGGCAATCCCAACTATTGCAAACAATTTTGTGAACCATCTTCTGTGAGGCATGACCCTTGAGTTAGACATTAATATTGTTTTTAGCATGGACAACACATTATTAAAAAGGCATTACAGAATAATAAAAATAAAAATCACCAGATTTCGATTAAAAATCACTAGAAAGTACAAAACTTCTAACTTGTAGACTACTCCTTTGTGCTTCACCTGTTTGCACATTAAGGGTAAAAAGTGGAAAATGGTGGTACACCATCATTTTAAAGGGGTGAAGTATAAAAGTAGAAAGTGGAAATGTAGTAACCTTGGAAAAAGATGAGTTCAGTTTAAAAATAATTACATAACACGGTACTAAAAAGACAAGTTCAATTTAAAAAGAGTCACGTAACACAATATTAAGTATCAACTCAAGGGTTTTGTATCACATGAATTAAAGTTTTATCAGTAAACTCTTCTAGCCTAATGGAAGGCTTACTATTATGATACTAGAATCAAAGATATATCAAGCAATTATCTTAAAGTCACAAGTGACTAATCCATCAAAGGTTATAAAAATGATACTTAAGTTCTTGTTCTATATGACGACTACCATATGATAAATTGTCTCCATTAATAATTAAGAAGTTTATTGGAGAATAAGTAAAATTGTAAACGATGAGCTTTATAAAGGATTATATTCTTTTGGTGAAATGCCTTTTTTTATCAAGTAATTTAAATGTAGATCTTTCAAAACTCAAGATGCCAATTGCTTAAATTGTAAAAGACAACTTACTCTAATGGATTATCTAAGTGAATTGTCACAAAATGAAAAGATTCACTAAGTGAATTGTCACAAAATGAGAAGATTCACTGGTGTAGTCTCAAGAGTAAATGCAAAATTACAAATTAAGATGGGTGCGAATATAATTAAAAAAAATAGAAGAGGGGGGTAATTTTCACTTGAGGAATCGTAATCATGAGTTGTTCACTCAATTGAAGGGATTAAAAGAGGAGAAGCAATGCAATCAACATGAAGTTCAAGATCTTAAGAAAAAATTCAGCAAGATCTTGGTGGAAAAAGACAGAAAATTTTTGCTTCAAATATAATACTCTAAAACTTCTTGCACAAATAAAAAATTCAAAGGATAAGAAGCAGTGCGATAAAAAATTAAAACAAGAAAATCAAGATCTTGAGAAGAAATTATCAAACAAAAGAGGAAAACTTTTACTTAAAAGGAACCGTAACTAGAGGTTGATGGAACACATTAAAAAGATAAAGGAGAAAAAACAAAAAAACAAGATATTACAAATAAAATCGACAATTTAGAAAATGGTGAATGGTGAAGAACTTTCACGCTTAATGAAGCCTAATCAAAGTTTGCTTGCACAAATTAGGAAATTGAAGGATGAAAAGAAGACACAACTAAAGTTAGATCAACATGTCAACAAAGAACCACTAATTGACAGAGAGACAATGACTTATATTGTTGAAGTAGTGATATTATTAAATTTTGAAGTACAAACAAAGGAAAATCCAAGTATCTCTGCCCACAAGCATTTAATGAGTAACAAAGTAGCACAAGTATTCAAAGAATGCATACTACCAAATGTGAAACAAGAAGTCACTACAAGCATGAGAAAGGATGATCATGCTATAAGGTCAACCTATCAACGTCCAAATTAGAAGAGTTAATTCTTTAGTCAATTGGTACATCGACATCAAAAAAAAGAAATTGACATATACTCCAAAGAATATTAAATCAAATATAATTAAGTCTCAAAATAGTAGTTCACATTAGGAACCCTATAATAGCACAATGCCACAAAGGATCGAATTAGTGTGGTTTGATCTTTACACAATTTGATATATTTTCTCAACACTCAAAAGGTCATATCGCTTCACCTCTTCAACCATAAACTTAAGAATGAGGAATCCTAAGAAGGCATTACAAGCCAAAACAAAGACATTATTTTTATGTTTTGAGGACAATTTTTTTTAAGGGGTAAGCGATGTAATGAACATAATTCACATGTAAACACTAAATAAATAAATAATAATGAAGAATAATAAATAATATTAATAATGATTAGTCGAAAATAATGAAAACACACATCTTGATACCTTATGAAGGGACATGATATGTCAATCATTGTGACCAGTCAATGTATATATAAGCATAACGTCTTTTGGCATTGTAACATATTCTACCATTCTATCATTTATATAATATTTTTCATTACCGTCTTATATGGATTTCCATATATTTTCTTCCATATGTTGGATATTTGTTGATAAATGAACTTTGTTCATTTCTCCCAAAATGAAATCCATAAAAATGTTAGTTTATACTAAGTGGAATGGGAAGTGGTTAAAATTCACCTGGAGGTTTCACTGTCTCACCTTTACGTTATTGGAAAATGCTACAGTCTGCCACAATTGTGCATATGTCTTTCTTCATGCCTTCCTAGAGAAATGATCATTTGATCCTTTCATATGTTTTGTGAAGTTCTACATGACCAATTGTGGGGGATGATGTAGCTCATATAACACTCACAATTTCAATGTTGAGTTCTTGTGTAAATATAGGCATCCTTTATAGCGAAGCTCATCGTTGTGCCAAGTGTAGCTCGAATATACATGGGGTTCTTTTTGAAGTTCATGGATCAGTGTAGATAGAATTGGATATGTGAACCATTCATTATGGACATCATTCAACTAGTATGCTACGATGAAGGAGAGGGAAAAGATGGAACCATCTTCTTCATACTTTTGAGAGAGAGGGTCGGTTACCACATTCTCCTTTTAGAGAAAGAGGGTCGATTACCACATTCTCCTTTCCCTTCTAAAAAATTATCTCGTCCATATCCTAACATTTTGGTGACCCATTTTTGTTGCTCATGGGAGGAAATTCTTTATTCCAGAAATTATTTTAGGTTGCAATGATTAGTTTTGATCTAGAAACGTTACCCGAGTAGGTATGGATTCCAAATGTCCACGTTATGAAATATTTCCATTGTCTCTGTTTTAGAAGTTGATTTTCCCAAATGTCACTCACAAAGTCATTTGCTAGTAAAGGACAATAGTTTGCCTTATTGGGCGAAGACTACTACTATTCCTTTGCCCAAGGCATCACAATCCAAGACAAAGGGTTTAATGAAGTTGGGAGAAATGAGTAATGGGTGGTATACATAGCGTCCTTTAAGTCTTGGAAAGCCTTTTCTACCACACCATTCCAATCAAATTCATTTTTTAGCAACATTATGAGTGGAGCCCGCTTGCTCTCTTTATTATTTTATTACAATCACTTATTTTTGAAGAATGCCTTAGATCCTTTGTAGAATAGGATCAAAAGGCTTACAAAATTTTAGAGAAAATCTTTAGAAGTAAAAGAGGATGTCTAGAATGTCTTTGAAAGGTTCAAAAGCTTGAAAATCCACTAGCATGCCTCTCAACCTGTCCTTCATAAGCCAAAAACCAGCAAACAAAAATTACTAGAAAAGTCCTCAAACACTCTTACTTTAAAAGTGTTTTAGGGAAATACTAAAAAGAGCATAAAGTAACTAAGGAAGGTAAGCTAAAAAGCTACTTTCCTTAGGATCTTTGCTTGGTTCTTCTGCTTGGTTCTTGAAGAAGGCAAGCAAATCAAAGCACTCTAAAATGTAAAATCAGATCATTCATTATATTAATCAAATCAAGCTTTAAGATATGCAAATAAACATAACTCGACAGAAAAGCTTATAAATAAAAAATATAGGCTATGGATGATAAAAACTTGAATATTTAGCTATATCTTAAATAAACTAAGAGCAATAATGAATCTACTTATGAATATGAAATTGATTGTATATTTAAAACTACTCTTAAAAGTAACTGGAATAAGAAGAAGGAATTGTAGATAGAGGGAGAAAAGAGAAAGCTTGAGGCGAGATGGAGAGACTTCTTAGCTTTGCTTGTGGGATTTCAAAGGACTGTATCTGCAAATAAAGTGTTAGAAAGAAAAGAAGAAGCAAACAAGATCTTCAAATCATCCAACTAAGAACATGCACATCACATCACTTTGCAAACAAAAGATCAAATCTAGAAACATACATGTGAGGAATCAATATAAAATGGACATAAAAAATGAATCTAAGTAAATGGGCACGTTACTTTTTCCTCTGCACGTCCTGTGGGGCCATGTCGAACACAGACACGGTTCCAATTCATGTCGGACATGATTTTTTTTGTGTCTTGATTTTTAGTACACGAAAAAAATCGTGTCCGACACATCTTGGAACCATGTCCCGTGACTGTGACGACGTGTTCCGATTCAAGGACATGCTTTAAAAAAAAACTCATGGGTGCTTTAAAGCCGTATTTTTATCATTCTTTTTCACAGTTGCAAGTGAGTTGAGAGATAAGAGTGTGTTTTTTTGCATGTGAAAGGAGATTAGAAGCATTTGCAAGGGTTTCCAAGTGCATTTGAGGGAGGAATTTGTTGAGAGGAGTTAAGCTCACCATCAAGCAAGAAGAAGAATGTCTCAATCAGGTAGGGCAACAACTAAAGGGCAAAGGAAAGGGAGAAATGCCCCATTTAGAGCCTCTCCTCCTCTTCCTCCTCCAAGCACATCCTCTTCTACTCCTGCTAGTGCTCCAACTGCTTGTAGTGGAGCTCATGGTCAGTTTAACCCTATTTTAGCAAGACAACAATCCCAAGAGAGTAAATACCCTTTGTGGAAGTATGTGACAAGGAAAGAAGGGCCTGGAGCAAAGCTGGTGGGGGAGGTAACATGTGTTGGAGTTGCAATTTCTACAAGAATGAGTTCAAGAGCACATATTATTGGGTTAAGGGGCATTTGCTAGCCTTTCCATGTGGGGTTTCTTCATGCAAAGCAATGAGTAACACACAAAGGAGGGAGATGGAGAAAGAGGATCATGTTGGCCAAGGAAAGGTGGCAGCAGCAAGCAAAATACAATAGAAAGATGAGCCTCTTTCATTCTTGAGGAAACCCTCTAGCACTAGGCCTCCATCTAGCCGATATGGAAGTGAGGTGGATGCTTATGCAACAAGAAAGATAAAGAGGCCAACTACAAGTAGTCCAATGGGCAATATTTTTTAACAAGAGGCATGAGAAGAGCCGGACCTTACCATTGCATTCGTTTTCTACCTCAACTTCATTTCATTAGCACGATCAGCATTGTTTATAGAGATGTGTCAAAGACTCGAAGTCTAATTGAACGAGCTCCAAATGGTTATGTGCTTCATGGTTCAGAGAAGCTTAGAACCACATTGTTGGTTAAGGCAAAAAAGGAGGTGGATAAAATTCTTGAGCCAATTAGATCAGAATGGCCCTCAGTTGGTGTCAGTATTGTTTCTGATGGATGGACGGATACAACATGCCATCCACTCATCAATTTCATGGTGTCTTCCCCAAATGGGTTGGTGTTCTTGAACACGGTGGATGCTCTTGGGAAATACAAGGATGCATAGTATACGGGTGGGTTGTTCATCAAGGTCATTGAAGACACAGGTGTTGAGTCTTGTGTACAAATCATCACGGACAATGCACCTGTTTGCAAGGTTGTTGGCATGCTTGTGGAAGCTACATATCCACAGGTGTTTAGATTTTCATAAATTTTCATTTGAGTTGTTAGTTGTAGACTTGTAGTCTTGTAGAGTCTAGAGTTTATACTCATTTATACTTTCTTTTATTGATCTTACATGTATTTTGGACACCTTGCACTGACCACTCTTTGAATTTAGCATTCAAAATCTATTGCTTTAGATGTGGCATGGATTGACAAACTTACTGAGGATGCATGCTATATCCATAACTTTGTACAAAACCACACCAATTCCCTCACAATCTATAAAGAGTACACACATCTTTCATTGTTGAAGGTTGTAGATACTCAGTTTGCTTCCTCATTTATCATGCTCAATAGGTTGAAAGAGGTCAAAACCACTCTTGGGTCCATGGTTATTTCAGAGTTGTGGTCCTTTTGGAGAAAAGTGGATCAGATTGCTTCAAAAAAGGTAAAGGACACAATGCTAGATGATGGTTGGTGGGAGAGAGTAGATCTTACCATTAAGATCATGGACTCGATCATTTCTTTGTTGCGGTTTGCAGACACGGACCAACCCATCCTAGCAGATGTTTATGAGGGGTGGGATTCCATGATTGAGTCTGTGAGTACCATTGTTATGGAGAATAAGCGTGTCGAGTATGAGACATCGGCAGAGAACATATGGCCCATCATACATGATATTCTTATCCCCAGGTGGGATAAGAATTGCACACCTTTGCATTGCTTGGCCCATGCATTAAACCCCAAGTACTCCAATTGTGGTTGGCTCAATGGTGGATCGGGGCCCTCATGCAGAGTCACTCCTCGCATGGATGGAGATATTTCACAGGGTAGGAAGACAACATTTAGATGGCCACTATAGGATAGAGACTTGCTTGAGGAGGTGGGGGGTTTTGCAAAGTTTTCCACTGCCACTAGGAGATTTGGAAGCTATGAGATGCTTAGAGACAAGGGCATTAAGAAACCCTATGTTTGATGTGCAACTCACGGGGCAGCATGCCCTCTTCTACAGAGGATAGCCTTAAGGGTCATCTCTCAAGTTACTTCATCCTCTTGTTGTGAGAAGGATTGGAGCACATATGGGAACTTGTACAGTTCAAAGAAGAGCAGGCTTGAGCAATCCAAGGCAAAGTTGATGGTGTATTTGCACTCCACCTTCGTCTTATTTACAGGAAGAGGGAGGAATGGGTGAAGGGAAAGACAAAGATGTGGGATGTCTTCCCTGATGATATGGGTTTGGATAGCACTATTAAGTTGGCATTAGCCAACATGGTTCTTAATGATCCAGTGTTGGAGCCGGTCACTTTTGATCATGGTGATCTTATGGAGGGGTCATCCTCCACACTAGCAGATGCAGACCGTTAGATGGGCAAAGAGGAGGAAAAGGGCAGTGGATCTGATGAGTTTGTTGATTCAAGCATGGGAGGACTATTTACAAATTAGATTCTTCCATCTTGATCTCATCTATGATCTACCCCTTTTTGTATTTACTATTTACTACTACTAGTTGTCATTGGCATTCTGACATCTATGTAATACATTTTGATTTTGATGACTTGATGAGAAATATGGTTTCAATATATTGAGTTATATGAATCAGAATATCCTATCATATTTGTGTCTCATTGTGATTTGTGAATGAAAAAAATGTATATTGCGTATTGATTCCTATTAGTAATTTGACAATTTCTATTGAATATTGTTAATGTTCTAGTTTCTAAAAAAAATTGGATCTATATGTCTATATTTTTAATATATATAATTTTTTTTTAAAAGGCCCAAAGGGGTTGGATCCATTGGTGAAGAGCAAGGAATTTTTCACTAGTGGGCAAGGTTCAATTCCAATGAGGGCCCAACCCTAGAGCCATGGGGGCACCTTCAAGAAGCGGTCGAACGTGTGGTTCCACCCAGAGATTGTATTAAATGATCCCATGACCCGTGGACACATAAGTGGATCAAAGCCCACCTCCATGTCCTCCTAACATTTAAAAAAAAAACTATCAAGTTTCGGTAGAGCAAACGGCCAAGATGACTTTCATTCTGCAAAGCGGCCCGAGATTAAAACTTGTTGCTCTTGGGAGGCGACATCTAAATCCAACCATGCTAAGGGTTGGTGCGATCCCTAGGGTATTTGACGACTTAGATGCCCCCGGGTTAAGGTTTCTTAGACCAAAGGTTGGCCTAGCAAGTCAAAGGGCATTGCAACAACAATATATATATATATAT